>PVKC010002377.1:5493-16056 GCA_004027635.1 Crocidura indochinensis
TACTAGCAAGAAATTTTGTGTCTAGTAGTGTTTCATCTATATTAACAGTCCTGGATTTTCAAACCCTCTTCTATTTTTGGTAAATTTTTGATAGTATAGCACTATAATATGGCTTTGTATAGTTTTCATTGCTTTTTTATAGACTTTGTTGCTCTCCAATTTGGTGCCTCTTCCATGATGGTTTAAGGGGTTAAATTTTAAAAAGTTAGAGGCTATATTGAACTGAAATATTTATTTCTTTATTCCTTACTATTTTATGCTTAAAGGTCACTATTTTTCACAGTAATCATTGAAACTCCATATTATTTGAAAAATTAATTTTTGTTTGTTTGGTTTTGATTTTGGCACTCAGCTGTGTTCAGGACTTCATCCTGGCTCTGCACTTAGGAATTGGATTTGGGTTGGCCTTGTTCAAGGCAAATGAATCTGCTATGACCATGCTATACAATCACTCTGGCCTTCAAAATTGTAATTTTTTTAAATTTTTGATTATTTTTGGTTTTTGGGTCACACCCGGTGGTACTCAGGTTCCTCCTGGCTCTACACTTAGAAATCACTTCTGGCAGGCATGAGGGTGGGTGGGTGGGGTGGAGAGGAGCATATGGGATGTCGGGATTCAAACCACTATCTTGTTTTGGATCGGCTGAGTGCAAGGCAAACACCACGCAGCTGTGCTATCTCTCCGGCACCAAAATTGTATTGTTTAGCTATAATTTATGTATCAATCCTTTGACAAGAAATTAGAGTTTAAGTATTTAAAGATTAAATATGTTTGAAATTTCTCCATAAAGAATTTTATACATTGAATATAATGTAGTGTCTGGTCTGAATAGTAATAGGAATGTGGGGCCAGAGAGATAGCATGGAAAGTAAGTCGTTTGCCTTTCATGCAGAAGGTCATCGGTTCGAATCCCGGCATCCCATATGGTCCCCGTGCATGCCAGGAGCAATTTCTGAGCATGGAGCCAGGAGTAACCCCTGAGCACTGCCGGGGGTGACCCAAAAACCAAAAAAAAAAAAAAAAAAAAAGTAATAGGAATGTGTAAACTTTAATAGAATAAAATTGGTCCATGTATATTCTTTGAAAAAAATTTTGATGGGAAAGCAAGCAGACTTAGGAAAAGAGAACATTATGACCAAGGTTTAACAATATACACTGATACTTCATCTCTCACCTTTAAGTTCTTAACATTTTGCTGTATTTGCTCTAATTATGTCTCCCTCTCTGTCGCTTGCTCTTTAAAGAGACTTCTCAACATTTTGTATTATTTCTTTCAGATCTCTCACTCTTTATTTCTTTGTTTTTGGGTATATATGGTTCTGCACATCAAACCCAATGTCCCATACTTGAAAAAGCATGCACTCTACCATTGTGCAACCCTGGCCTTTTTATCTTTTATAAAGATCCCTAAGATCCTAGTTACATTGCTTATCATTTTATTATTTTCTGTGACTTAAAAATGATAAAATGTATGTAATACTTACAAACTAACTATGGTTATTTATTTATCATCTTGTGATATATGATCTTCACTTTCATCCCCCAATTTTTTTTTGCAAATGTAGAGGCATGAAATGTTCTTTATTTGAAAGTGAATTAGTAAAAATAAAAATATCTTTTCAAATTTTGTTTTGAGTTCTCTTAATTCCACTGAAAATTTTGCTTTCTGGGTAGCTCCTGGACATTTTATGCATGTATTCAGGATGCATTATTCTTTTCTTGAGAAAGTTGATTTAACTAGTATCTGGGATTTATGAAAGGAGATGCAATGTTTTGCTAATAATCGTTATTCGCACTCTGGTGTTAATATTATCTTTAATGTTAAAGATCTGAGAATATTCCCACATTAACCACAAGACTTTTTCTTAAACATAATTCATCTCTACATACATACTCTGTGAAAGAAAATTTAGAGCCCTCCATTTTCAAAAGCTTTCTTGCTTTGCATAAACTTGAGAATATTTAATTTCAAAGTTATATTGATATTAAAACATTCAGTCTTGTCTTAAAAGTGTATTACAATTTATTTCTTGCCATTTTTGTGTAAAATTTACAGAAAGAGTGTTACACCGTGCGCTCCAAAGGTAATGTCTCAATACTCTAAGGCTCTCTTTTCTGTCTTTGCCTTTATCTCTTTTATCCTGTTGTTATTTGCATTGAAACATTTTAAGAAAAAAGCCTTTCTGCTTGGTCTGTATGGCAGTAATACATGTAAAACAAATGTGTTTTCTTGTTCATGATTAATCTTGGGGAAGACTTAATTTCAGTGGCTTGTTTCCACCAATTTTCTATTGGGGGTGGAAGATCTGTATTGAATATGTAGTGGTTTTAGAGCTTATTTCAGTAAAGAACTATTAATTTTTGTGAGGGTAACAAACTTAATAATGGTATAAAATGTAGATTATATTAGTAGTGATTACACTTTTCATTTCTAGTATTTATACAGCTTTAATGAACCCTGGTTCATATATTTTACAAATGGTTGGAGAAATGGAGAAAATAGGAAAATCAATATATTGATTGAATGTTTTATCATTCGAAATGTGGTTTTCCTTTCAGATATGTATTCATAAGCAAATGTCAATTCACAGATTTATGATAGTTTCTCACTTTAAGTTAATAACTTTACTCTTGGTATGGTAGTAAAGCATGTCACCTGCATGGATTTTTTTTTAATGGCCATTTATTTGATTTTAAAAGATAATTTAAAAGTTAGAATTGCTGAGACATCTTTTTTGTTTCTATTATGTAGAATCGAATAACGTGACCTGAGTAGTATGTTATTCTACCCCCGCCCCTTTTGTATCTCTTATTTGGCAGTGTCTCTCATCGTGTCTAATGTTTGCCCACAGCCAGTGAACCCCTTTTGTACTGAGAGTCTACTCCTGGGTGGAATATTAGGCGAGGCCTCCTGCATGCAAATCATATGCTACATTTGTTGAGCAGTCTCTCCAGCCCCTTCCCGTATTCTTGCTACGTAGCTTAATCCAATTAAAATATGAATATATATATTTCTGTCTTCTGAATTGCAGATATTGAACTTAATTATTTTCTCTCCAGTTTAGGCAAAATGGGGACAGCTAGATGTTAAAAGAATTTCTGTCTAAAGTAGTTTTCTTCGCTATTGCAGTAAAGAACATCTTTGATTTTTAATTTCCATTAAAAATAAAACTTGAATGTAGTAACATTAGCTGTATTTCTTCTTCAGTTGAGTCTCAAATACCATGTTGCTGCATCATTAAAGTTAGAATTTGTTTGTTGTGGGGCCATACCCAGTAATGCTCTGAGCTTAATCCTGGCTCTGCACTCAGGAATCACTCCTGGCAGGCTTAGGGGATCATTTAGGATGCCTGGTGAGGATTGAATCCAGATACACTCTGTGCAAGACAAACATCCTACCCACTGTGCTAATCATTGTAGCCCCTAGAATGTTTTGGCTATCAATTGCCCCAAATGTTTGCCATAGGTGATGTAGCCAAGGTAGCAAATTGAATAGATCTTCACAATTGTTAAGTAAAATCTTAACTTTTCTCTAATAGCTGGAGATTTGAGAGTAGTGAAAATAAGAGATCAAGAAAGAAAGGAATGTATCTAATTAGTAATTTTTTTTTCACTTTTACATAAATATTTGAGATCTCAACATGGTAGAATGTTTTCTTTTTTGTTTTGTTTTGTTTTGGGGCCACACCCGGTGACGCTCAGGGGTTACTCCTGGCTATTCGCTCAGAAGTCGCTCCTGGCAGGCACGGGGGACCATATGGGGAACTGGGGGATCAAACCGCGGTCTGTCCTAGGTTAGCACAGGCACCTTACCTCCAGCGCCACCGCCCGGCCCCGGTAGAATGTTTTCTATTAAATTTTAAGCTTTTTATATCTTTCATTCAGTGAAATTACTATCGAGCAAATATATTAATTTATCTGCTTTGGCAAAGTTTTATGAGTATGGAAAGCACATTTCTAAAAGTTGCTGTCCAAGAATAATGTATAGTTTATAGTTTGTTTGTTTGTCCCACTTGTTTGCTAGTGTTTTCTCATTCTTACTTTTCTCCTCTCCTTTACCCTTTCTTTTTATACCTCACCCACTTCTCCTCTCCTCCTCTTTCTTGTCTCTTTTTTTGTCCATTATACTGTATTTGGATGTGAATGACCACTTCTCAGTCTTTTAAGGAAAATTTGAGATGTGTTTCTACTTATTTTTAGTGGTACCAAGAACTAGTTGCAGGCTTCATACATGGAAGGAAAGAACTTTGTGCTTGGCCATATTTCTGACTCTAAAACGAGTGGTTTTAAAGCTCCAAATTCCTCTTAAAATTCTAAAACATTTGAAATTGATGTTTTAAGTATTTAAAATTAATTTTAACTTATTTGTTTTTGTTTTTGTTTTCTTTTTTACTATAACCAGCAGTGCTTAGGGCTTATTCCTGGCTCTGTACTAAGAGATTATTTCTGGCAGGGCTGGAGGGACTATATATAGTGCCATGCATAAGACAAGTGCCTCCCTGCTATACTATCTCTCTGATCTCTAAAATTAAATCTTGCAGAACTGAATATTGTGAATACTGCAATTCTTAAAGAATAAAGATTTTAGTGTTGTTATAAAGATTATAAAAATTATACAAATTTGTGACTTACTGACTTACATGTTTTAAAATTACCATTTAAAATTGATAATTGGAGCTTCGAATACAAACTGCTTTAACTTGAATACCCAGTGACCTTTCTCTTAAATATATGTTGCTCATTCTTAAAAACTAAGATGGTTGTACTACTTTTGAGTCTATGTAGATACTTTTGATTTATTTTTCCACACAATTCACAGTGTCAAAATCTGTGAAAATGTATGGGAAAACCATCTTGGGTTATCTTAGCAAATGTACCCTTAGCTACCCAAGATTGACTATCTGCCTATTTATGATGTTTAAGAAACCTTGTAGGTATTTTCTGGGCCATGGAAATTTAAAATATCTATAATATTATCTATTGTTACATTGCGGTAAATAAGTGTTGCCAGATTGAAGGTTTGCTCCCTATTGCATTTTTCAGAATTGCTACAGTGTATAGAAAGAACAGGCAGGAAGTTCTGAAAAGAGAACTCATGAGGCCTATTTCCATCTACCTGCCTAAAAGATGAAAATTGACTCAGTAGGAGAAAATATCTAGTAAAAGATATTAGTCAAGCATATGAGACAGTTGTTTGTCACCATTTACTTTCTGTAGGGTCAGTGATGGTTTATTTTTTTTTAAATGTACCTATGATGCATTTTAAAATTCTATTATATATAGTTGAATATTGGAAAGTTGTGATTTTGTATTGTTGAAGCTATTGAGTGTGTATATATATATATGTATCTATATATATGTAAAACATACTATTACTCTTAAGGTTTTTACGTTTATATATATATATATATATCATGTTTAACTTTTCCCCCTATCTTTTTATCTTTACCTCTTTGTTTTCTACATGCTGTGCTTTAAAAACCCTTCTGCTCTGACACCTGATTTTTGCCATCTTCTTTGTGTTGATGTTTATTGCACAGTACCACGAAACCTGCTCCGCACCTAGATGGGTAAGATTTGCTTTCTTACTACCTTGTTGGGAGGGTGTTTGGGTGGCCACTTCATTATAGAGTGCATCATGCCCTCAAGGTGGCGCTATTGGTTAATCTCACTGCCTGGTTCTTCCTAAAGGATCAGAATACACTTTGTTTTGTTTTGAAGACACACCGTGCAGTGTTCACAACTTACTCTTGACTCATGGATCACTCATGGCAGGGCTGGAGGGGCATATGTTGTGCCAGGGATGGAACCCAGGCTAGACATGCAAAGAAAATGCCCTTCTTGCTCTAGGCCTGAATGCAGTACTCTATTTCTTTTTTTTTTATCTTTTTCTCCCTTCCCTCCCCCACCCATGCAGTACTTTATTTTTGTGTTTTGGGGCCACACCTGGCTATGATCTGGGGTTACTCCTGGCTCTCCACTCAGGAGTTAATCCTGGAAGTGCTTGGGCTACCATATGGGATCTTGGGAATTGAACCTAATTGGCCACATTGCAAATACCCATTGTATTATTGCTCCAGCCCAAGTGCAGTACATTTCTTTGGCTTCACCTCCCCACTGTTTTTTATTTTATTTTTTTAAGTTTTTGCATTATACCCAGTGGGACACCTCTTGACTTTGTGTTCGAGAAATCACTACTGGCAGTGGGCAGGATACTGCTTACATGCAGTATTGAGATTGACAGTTTGGCTACATGCAGGACAAATGCCTTTATTCCCCTCCCCCCCATACTTACTATCTCATCCTGAATATAATAATTTTGGCACTCCATGTCTTTCATTTCACTAAAGGGGGGTATAAGCTGCAAAACTAAGGCCCAGTTTGAGGAGTTGTTTTTTTGGGCCACATCTGGCTATGATCCGGGGTTACTCCGGGGTTACTCCACTCAGGAGTTAATAAAGCAGATTTCAAGTTCTAATTCCTGTCTAGTTTCACACATCAAATTGCTTTTTGTAAATGTCTCTTGATGTCATGTATAACCTTCGTTTTTATTACAATTCGCCAACTGTGAAGCCAATGTTTTCTTGAATTTGTATTGTCACAGGGTGCATGTTGTCTTTGGACTAGTTATTTCTGGCTTTGAAGTAATTGAACAAATTGAAAATCTGAAAACTGATGCTGCGAGTAGACCATATGCAGATGTGAGAGTTATTGATTGTGGGGTGCTTGCCACAAAATCGACAAAAGATGGTAAGCCTTTGTTGGAGGTAAAGGAGTGAGAGGACTGGTATGAGGTGCCAGGGATTGATCCCAGGTTGGGCACTTGCAAGGATAGTGCCTTATCCTCTATATGCTATCTTCTGGCCCAACTGAAAGAACTTTTGGCAGTCTGCCAGGAAACTTCTGTGGACTGCCACTAGTGTGCAGTTCAGTGGTTAATTATACTTTTATCATACTTTACATCCATTCTGTCAGAAAATCTTACCAAATTACAAGATTTTTTTTCTTTTTTTTTTGTTTTGTTTTGGGTCACACCCAGCACCTGATCCAAACTATAGTAGCTCTCATCTGTATCATAATCATAGCCTTATAACTATTTGTTTTGCCTTTGTCCTTTTCTATAACTAGCATCAATTGCCTCAAATTGTTTTCTTTATTTACACCTTGACCTTAACTGGAACCAGAGTGATCTTCAAAGACTGCTTCTTTTTTTTTAATTACTGAGGGTGGAGGATGATGTTTGGGCCATATCCTTTGGTGTTGGGATTATTACTGACTCTGGTACTCAAGAGTACCATATATGGTACTGGATTGACCCAAAGTTATGACATTCGAGCCAAGAACCTTACCTTCTGTATTCTGCTCTCACACTCGATTACTCCTGCCAGGCTCTGAGGACCATATGGGGGTGCTTGGAATCTAACTCAGGACACCTGCATCCAAAACATGTATTCTAGACCTTTGAATTATCACCTAAGGGTTACCTTCTTAGTGAAAATTGTAATATTTTTAGTATCCTTTGAGGTCATCTGGCTTTTGCTTTTTCTGACCTCATCACTCCTTGTTACATAAAGTCATGTAACCTTTCCTCAGATATGTCAAAAACACAAGTACTTTGTGCTGGCAGTTCCTTCTGACTAGAATGCTTCTCATTAAGATACCTGAATGACTCACTTCCTTCAGATTCAGTTCAGCTTATACTATTTCCAGCTCTTCCCTCTTCCCCTTATACTACCATATTTATTTATTTATTTATTTATTTATTTTGGTTTTTGGTTTTTGGGCCACACCCGGTGATGCTCAGGGGTTACTCCTGGCTATGCACTCAGAAGTCGCTCCTGACTTGGGGGACCATATGGGAAACCGGGGGATCGAACCGTGGTCCGTCCTAGGCTAGTGCAGGCAAGGCAGACACCTTACCTTCAGTGCCACCACCCGGTCCCAAAAATTCATACATCTGAGAATTACTTCTTTGCCCAGTTTCTGCAGATATATGTCATGGTTTATTTATTTATTTATTTATTTATTTTTGGTTTTGGAGCCACACCCGGTGACACTCAGGGGTTACTCCTGGCTATGCGCTCAGAAGTCGCTCCTGACTTGGGGGACCATATGGGAAACCAGGGGATCGAACCGCTGTCCTTCCTAGGCTAGCGCAGGCAAGGCAGGCACCTTACCTCCAGCGCCACCCCCCGGCCCCATCTTTTTGTTTTAGTATCTGTCATTATCATTTTATACATGTACTCCATATTTTCTTATCTGATCCAGCTGTAATATAGACTGTGGAAAACGGTATTGTTACTAGTATCGCCAGAAAACTATTATCAATTTAAAAAGATATATACACACATATATATATATATTTTTAAACTATTCATTTATTGGTTTGGGGGCAACACCCGGAAGCACTCGGGCTACTCCTGGCTCTGTGCTCAGAAATCGTTCCTGGCAGCCTTGGGGGACCACATCGCTATGCTAGCTCTTCCATAAAAAGTTATATTTTAGGGGCCCGGGAGATAGCATGGAGGTAAGGTGTTTGCCTTCCATGCAGAAGGTCATCGGTTCGAATCCCGGTGCCCCATATGGTCCCCCGTGCCTGCCAGGAGCAATTTCTGAGCATGGAGCCAGGAGTAACCCCTGAGCACTGTCGGGTGTGACCCCCCAAAAACAAACAAACAAAAAAAAAAAGTTATATTTTAGATTGTTTTTAATTTAATGTGTTTTACAATAATACCCAAACATTTTACTTGGAAAGAGAGCAATGAAATGTAGTACCAATAATCTTGCTAATATTCCTTAAAAGCTTTTGAGAAGAAAAGGAAGAAAACAACTCACTCAGAAGATTTGGATTCTTCTTCCAATTCCTCATCCTCTTCAGAATCATCTTCAGAAAGTGAAATTGAACATGAGAGAAGTAGAAAAAGAAAACATAAAAGAAGACCAAAAGTTAAACATGCTAAAAAGAGACGAAAGGAAGCAAGCAGTTCGGAAGAGCCAAGAAATAAACATATAATGAGCCCAAAAGGGTAAATATGAAACTCTAACATAATCTTTCTTGAAAGAAAAACACTGGGTGCTAGAGAGAGAGCACAGAGACTAAGGTGCTTGCTTTATTTGTGCTGCATCCAGTTTGATCCCAATCACCACCTGGAGTCAGACTGAGCAGAGAGCCAGGAATAGCCATTGAGCACTGTCAAACACCAAAGAAAGAGCCCAAAGGTCTGAGCACATACAGACTTTGTAAGCAGAAGTCTGAGCTTTGATTTTCATCCCTAGTACCAGGACCTCTGGCTACAATAATGAATAATCTCTCAGCACCTCCTCATCACTGCCTAATGTAGTCGCTGAAATTAACATATGGGAAAGAGGATAGCGTGTGTAAATTCAGTTTTATAATCGATTGTTGAAATGGAAAGTAGTTTTTGGAATTTAATCTGCCACATTTTTTTTTAGGGATAACAGACATATCAAAGATATGTGTATTTTCAGGTAAAGATAATACATGGAATTTGTTTTATTTTTTGAGGGGGTCATACCTGGCAGCGCTCAGGGATTACTCCTGCCTCTATACTCAGAAGTTACTCCTGGCAGACTTGGGAGACCACATGGGATGCTAAGGATTGAACCCAGATCGGCCATGTGCAAGGCAAACACCCGTCCCGTTGGCTGTGTAATTGCTCTGCCCTCTATGTGAAATTGTGAAATGCTTTATTTTTTTTTGCTTTTTGGGCCACTCTCTGACACTCAGGGGGTTACTCCTGGCTTGGGGGACCATATGGGACACTGGGGATTGAACTGAGGTCCATCCTGGATCAGCTGCTTGCAAGGCAAATGCCCTACTGCTGTGCTATATTGCTCTAGCCCCTATGTGAAATTCTTTTTTTTTCCGGGGGGAGGTTGTGTTTTGGGTCACACCCAGCATCGCTCAGATGTTATTCCTGGCTCGGCACACAGAAATCACTCGTGGCAGGCTCAGGGGACCATATGGGATGCCAGGATTGAACCACCGTCCTTCTGCATGCAAGGCAAATGCCCTACCTCCACGCTATCTCTCCAGTACCCTATGTGAAATTCTTAAAAGATAAAAAATTTAGGGGCCCGGGAGATAGCATGGAGGTAAAGCGCTTGCCTTTCATGCAAAAGGTCATTGGTTTGAATCCCGGTGCCCCATATGGTCCCCCGTGCCTGCCAGGAGCAATTTCTGAGCATGGAGTCAGGAGTAACCCCTGAGCACTGCTGGGTATGACCCAAAAACCAAAAAAAAAAAAGATGAAAAATTTAAATCATTGGACTGTTTTGTTGTTGGGCCATACCCGGCGGTGCTCAGAGGTTATTCCTGACTCTGAGCTAAAAAATCATTCCTGGTAGACTTGGGATGTAGCAGTATGCAAAGCAAAATGCCCTATCTGCTCTGCTATTGCTCCAGCCCCATTGGATTACTTTTATACTGGAATTTTAGTCTATGGTTTTGTTTTCTTTCTAGCTGGATCAATATTTTTTACTGTATCTTTGAAAAGAATATAAATTTTGAGTGATATTTGTGAGTTATTGGTATTTTTTTT
>PVKC010002377.1:16156-43962 GCA_004027635.1 Crocidura indochinensis
TTTTTTTTTGAGGGGGCCATACATGGTAGTGTCAGGGGTTATTCTTGGCTCTGTGCTCAAGGATCATTTCTGAGGTGCTTCGGGGACCATATTGTACTAGGAATTGAACCAGGTCAGCCACGTGCAAGGCTATCACTCCTACCCACTATTCTATTGCTCCAACCCCAGTAATTTCTTTTTTTTTTTTTTTTTTTTTTGGTTTTTGGTTTTTGGGCCACATCCGGCGGTGCTCAGGGGTTACTCCTGGCTGTCTGCTATGAGAAATCGCTCCTGGCAGGCTGGCAGGCACGGGGGACCATATGGGACACCGGGATTCGAACCAACCACCTTTGGTCCTGGATCGGCTGCTTGCAAGGCAAACACCGCTGTGCTATCTCTCCGGGCCCCCAGTAATTTCTTTTAAGGAATATCAGGGAGGGCCAGAGCAATAGCACAGTGGGTAGGGCATACTTGTCTTGCACACAGGAATCAATCCCTGGAATGCCTACCAGGAGTGATTTCTGAGCGTAAAGCCAGGATTAATCTCTGAGTGCTGGCAGATACGGCCCCTAAAACCAATATAAGCCAAACCAGGGATGAAACCCATAGCCTCCCATCTGCAAGGCTGTATCCTGATCTACGTCCTTAGCCCCTAATTTTGTTATTTTTTATGTTTAGTTTTTGTCCTTTCACATTATGAATGTAAGCATTGTACCTTTAAAATTGTTAATTTGATTTATTCTCTTAAATCATTCTGAAAGGAGTGATGCCAGTGAAAAAAAGTCAGTTGATTCAAATGCTAAAAGGGAGAAGCCTGTAGTTCGCCCAGAAGAGATTCCTCCAGTGCCTGAGAACCGATTTTTACTGAGAAGAGACATGCCTAATGTCACAGTGGAACCTGAACCGTAAGCTGATTATCAACATGTTTTTATTTCTCTGAATGTTAATTCTATCTACTCGCTAGAATTCTACACACTTTTTCTAAAAGTGGCTTTCAGGATACTTTGAAAGAAACTTTTGGAAATATATTAATAAATATATAAATAAATGTAGCCTACCCCACCTTTTCAGAATTTTCATTCTACAAGTAGGAAAAGAAACTTAGGCAAGCTGGTCAGAGTAAACATTTTTTATGGTCATTTGGATATAATTTATTTCTTTGGCCTTTGAAGGAAATTTACAGTGATAGTCAGGTTGTCCAAACATTCAGAAGACTTGGACACCTAATTCCTCATTTTCAGAATCTTCTCCAGAAAGTGAAATTGAACAGAAGAGAAATAAAAAAAGAAAGCATAAAAGGAGACCCATAGGGGCTGGAGAGATAGCATAGAGGAAAGGTGTTTGCCTTTCATGCAGAAAGTCATTGGTTCAAATCCCAGCATCCCATATGGTCCCCCCGCCTGCCAGGAGCAATTTCTGAGCATGGAGCCAGTAGTAACTCCTGAGCACTGCTGGCTGTGACCCAAAAACCAAAAAAAAAAAAGAAAAGGAGACCCATAAAGTGGGAAAAAAACATGTTTCAATTTGATTAATGCAAAGTTACTTGCTTGGTAAAGAATTTAATCTGTTACTATAAACATGTTGCTTTGGCGTTGGAGAGGTAGTACAGCAGGTAGGGTGCTTGCCTTGTATGCACTAACCTGAGTTTGTTCCCTAGCATCCATATGGTCTCCTAACCATCTCCACAAGTAATTCCTGAGTGCAGGGTTAGGAGTAACCTCTGAGGTATGGCCCAGAAACAAATAAAAAAGAAGTAAACTTTGATAATTTAATTAGTAATACCCTCTCTGCATTGGAAAACTAATATGATTTTTAGGTTTGGTATCAATAAACAGTACTTAATGTTTGATGTATGTTGGATCAAGTTGTAAAATTATTAAAAGAATTTTTTTATTAATTTTTTTTTGGGGGGTCACACCCGGCAACACTCAGGGGTTACTCCTGGCTCTATGCTCAGAAATCGCTCCTGGCAGGCACAGGGGACCAAATGGGATGCCAGGATCCTTCTGCATGAAAGGCAAATGCCCACCATGCTATCTCTCTGGTCCCTTAAAAGGATTTTTATGTGAAAGTAAATATCATCCCTGGTCTAATCTCTGTCGCAACGTATGGTCTTCTGCTCACTACCAGGAGTGATCCCTGACCGCAGAGCCAAGATTAAGCCCTGTACACAGCAAGGTATGCCCCCCCCCCAAATTAAACAATAAATAACCCTATATTTCTTATCTATAAGATAAAAAATGTATCTTTTGGGTTTTTGTTTTGTTTTGGTTTGGTTTGGTTTTTGGTTTTTGGGTAACACCCGTCAGTGCTCAGGGGTTACTCCTGGCTCTACACTCAGAAATCTCTCCTGGCAGGCTCGGGGACCATATGGGACGCTGGGATTCGAACCACTGATCTTCGTCATGAGAGGCAAATGCCTTACCTCCATGCTATATCTCTGGCCCCATCTTTTTTGTTTTCTAAACAGGGGCCATTCTAGCAATGTGAAGGGATTATTCTCTGCTAAAACCCTGTACATTACATGTAAAGGATGTACTCTTCAACTTGAGCCTTATCTCTGGTTCTGAAATTTTTGGAGCATGCTGGGAATTGGGTCATACCCAGTTGTGCTCCGGGTTTATTTCTGACTCTGCTCAAGTATCACTTCTGGCTCAGGGAACCAGATGTGCCAGGAATCAAACCAGGGTTGTTTGTGTACAAGGCAAAAGCCTTAATTCCTGTACTTTTTCTCTGGTACCTGACCATGAATCTTATTTTTGACACCAAGAACCCAACCCACTGCAATAAGGAGACAATACAAAAATTGAGCCAAGGACTCAGTTCTCTGTGGAACAAAGCAAATGACTACTAAGCATGGAAATATGCTTAAGATCATTAGTCATTAGGGAAATGCAAATGAAGCCCATAGTCATACTACTTCTCCCTTATAGTAAATAAGTAAAAATAAACTAATGTGGATGAGAATATGGAAAAAATTGAATCCTTAGACATTACTGATGTGAAACTTTAGCTGTTATGAAAACAGTTCAGTAATTCCTCAAAAAGTTGAATATAGTTTTAGCATTTAACTCAGCAATTCCTCTCCAAACTCAAATAGGTATTTGTACATCGATATTCATTACAGCAAAAGGGTATGAAAACAATTTTAGTGTTGAATACATGAATGAAGTTATGAATGAAGGTTGTTTAAAATTAGTTTTCCAAAGGCTAAAGGAATGAAAGAAGATGGAGAATTAACTGTTTAATAAAGTTCTGGTTTGGAATAATAAAAAAAATTTTGGACAGATAGTAATGATGGTTGCACACCATAGTAAATATAATGGTATTACATGATGTGATTGAAATATGATCATTCTGAACATAAGATAGTTTAAGGGACTTGAAATTTGTATGCAGGATGGCATAGATTTGATCCCTGGCACCATGTGAGCACTGTCAGGTATCTTGAAGGAAAGGGGAACCAAACAAAAAAACATTTTTTTTTTGTTTTTGTTTTTTGGACACACCCAGTGGCACTCGGGTTACTCCTGGCTCTGCGCTCAGAAATCGCTTCTGGCAGGCTTGGGGACCATATGGGATGCTGGAAATCGAACCACTGTCTGTCCTGGGTCGGCCATGTACAAGGCAAACACCCTACTACTGTGCTATCTCTCCACCTCCCCACCTAAATTTTTTTTTGAAGAATAGTATTTAAGTATGTTTGTTAATGGAATGTCTAGCAGAACAATAAGTACTCAATAACAATTACTCAAAGGCTTTTGTGTTAATAATTTATACAAATTAAACCCAGGCAAGAAGACTTTCTATAAGATTCTGTCACAAAAACATACTTTTTAACCATAAGATAAAAGCAGTTTGAGAGCACCAAAGGAACATCTTCTTATAATAAAATGGGGGGGAGACAAAGTGTTTTAAATTGGGGGAATACTATGTCAAGATTTCTCATCTGCCAGCATGTGTTCTACCTCTTTGAATTATAATACCTCAGCTTCCAAAGTAAACATTTTTATAAAATCACAATTAGGCATTAGATTCAGGAATATGTCGATTTCTTTAGAATACCACTATAGACAAGAGCAAACAAAAAACTAACTAGATACTTGATATTGAAATAATAGTGTTATTTCTACCCTATTGGGTTATGCTTTTCCTCTAAGTTCTGGCATTTAAAGGATTTACTGGGTTATATGGATTGTCTGTCTCATGTTATAAAAGTGGGGGATCTAGATAAAGTGCTTTTGTATTATAGGAACAAATTCTGCATTTATACATCGAGAAAACTGCCTAACATTTACTTAATTTTAATTGTTCTTTCCCCCCCAGGAAGATACCTGATGTTACACCCACTGTAAGTGATCAGAAACCATCTGTATCAAAGTCTGGACGGAAGATCAAAGGAAGGGGTACAATTGTATGTAAGACTTTTTGGTGGGGGACTCTCCCAACCATGGCTCAGAGGCTCCACTGGTTTTTCTGAGCCATCTGGCTGGCAGTTCAATTCAGTGGTCTGAGGATGGAATGTTGCTCAGGCATGTGTTTATAAGGGATATGTGAGCAGCCCAGCAGTGCTGGGGCCCTCCATGGCTGTACCTGATGCTTCTAAGGATACATGTAGTGCTAGGAATTGAACCTGCATGATAGATAAATAGCTAAACCATTATACTACCTCCCAGCACAAGATTTTTCTAACTTAAATTGCATATTTAAAGTAAAATATATATATTTTTTTAATTATGAGAACAAAGATGCAAAGAAAGAGGACAAGGCAAAGTTACAGTGGAAGGACAATCACACAAAGGCAGAGCGCATGGCTGGTGTTGGTTTCAAAGTCTCTGGGTGCCCAATCGCCCGGCTCGACTGGCCCCACGTGGGTTGGGTGAGGCCATCCTACCGGCACTGGTCCCGAGGTTTCTTGTTCAGAGTGGCTCGGCAGGAGAGAAGCAGAGGAAAGGCAGAGTGCCTGGTTGGTCTTGGTTTTAAAGTCTCTGGGTGCCCAATTGTCCGGCTCGATTGACCCCACGTGGGTCAGGTGAGGCCATCTTACCAGCACTGGTCCTGTGGTTTCTTGTTCAGAGCGGCTCGGCAGGAGAGAAGCAGAGGAAAGGCCCATAAAATATTTTTTTACCTGTGAGCAACATCCTTTTTAAACTATAAACAAAATCCTAATTTTAATTTTCAGTAGAATCCAAACTGTCCAAGTAAAACCCAGCTCTGTCTAATTGTATTTTCCATAGTTAAGGGAAGGTATAAGTTTGTTGCTACATTTGAAGGAAATTTAGGAAGAAATGGAATTGAGTATATTAAAAAATCTTTTAGGAGGACAGGGGGGTTGTTAGCTACACCTAGTGGTGCTCAGAGGCTGCACCTAGCTTTGTTGAGGTCACTCCTGGTGGTTTTTGGAAATCACATGCAGAGCTGGGATCAAACCTGGGTTTAGGGCACATAAAAGGCAAGTGCTTCAGTAACACCTAAACTGTTATGCTGTTGAGAAATGCTAGTATGGTGAATAGTTTAAATTAATGATTATAGCCATTAGGACTCAAAGAAACTCCTGTTTAATTGTAGATGAATCTCAGCCTTTAATCTTTAATCTTGTATGTTAATAATACCTTCATATCTTCCTTTTGTACCTTATTAGTGACTTTGAATAAAGCCTAAGGTTGAGTTTTATACTGAACTCTGTCATATAGGCAGCCATAATTGAGAATTATTTTAAAAGTTATTTTTAATCTTTGTTTTTAAAGCGTTATCACACACCTCCAAGATCAAGATCTTGTTCTGAATCAGATGATGATGATAGCAGTGAGACTCCTCCTCACTGGAAAGAGGAAATGCAGAGATTAAGAGCATACAGACCACCTAGTGGAGAAAAGTGGAGTAAAGGAGATAAGTAAGAAAAATATTAAGAATAAAAGTAACCTTTTTCATTTTTTAAACCAATTAGGGAAAAAAGAAACTGGGAATCAAACTCAAGGTCTCATGTATGTGAACACTTAGAGCTGTATCCCTTGCCCTCTCTGTTTATTAACACCTGAATTCAGGTACTGTTGCTTCTTCAGAAGTCCAGAAGTCTCATCACTTTCCCTGGGAGTACTTCACAGAATATCTTTTTTTGGGGGGTGGGGGGTCCACACCTGGCAGTGCTCAAGGGTTACTCCTGGCTCTATGCTCAGAAATCGCTCCTGGCAGGCTCGGGGGACCATATGGGTTGCTGCAATTCGAGCCACCATCCTTCTACATGCAAGGCAAACGCCTGACCTCCATGTTCTCTCTCCGGCCCCTTCACAGAGTATCTTTTAGAAATGTGGCTGGCTCTATAAGAGCTGGGGCAAAATATACCAATGAAATATTATATGATTATTTTGGGGGGCGGTTGGGCCACACTGGTGACGCTCGGGTTATTCCTGGCTTGGGGGACCATATGGGATGCTGTGGGATCCTAGGTTAGCGCATGCACCACTCTGGCCCCATATGATTATTCTTTTTTTTTGGGGGGGGGGGGTCATACCCGGCAGTGCTCAGGGGTTATTCCTGGCTCCATGCTCAGAAATTGCTCCTAGCAAGCACGGGGGACCATATGGGACACCGGGATTCGAACAGATGACCTTCTGCATGAAAAGCAAATGCCTTACCTCTATGCTATCTCTGGCCCCCCCATATGATTATTCTTGATAGAGTTCTTTTTTTTCTCTCTGAGTGGCTAGCAATAAGATTTGAAATTGGAAGAGATTGGGGCCTGAGTGATAGTATAGTAGGTAAGGAGTTTGCCTCATACACAGTTTACCTAGCTGTAATTCCCAGCATTCCATATGTTTTCCCAAAGCCTGTCATGAATGATTGCTGAGCACAGAGCCACGAGTAATCTCTGAGCACTGTCGGGTAAGGCCCCAAAACAAAAAAGAAATGAAATTTGAAAAAAGAATAAGGGCACACCTGTTATGTTGAAGTGGTTTATTCATAATAATAGAGTTTTGGGTTTTTGTCTTTTTGGGTTTTTTGCTTCTTTGGGCCACACGTGTTGATGCTCAGGGATTACTCCTGGCTATGTGCTCAGAAATCGCTCCTAGCTTGAGGGATCAAACCACATTCCATCATAGGTTATCTTGTGCAAAGCAAATACCCTACCACTTGTGCCACTGCTTCAGCCCTGAGAATTCTCAGGTTTGAGTCCTGAGATATAAAGCCTGCATGTACTTTTCCCTCAATTTATGTAATAAGTAATTTCACCAAAATTTTAGCAATAAGTCATTATGAGAATGAGATTAAAATGGTAATCATGCTTAATGACTTTTTTTTTATAAAAAGGCTTCTTTTAAAGTTGAAGAAATGGGCCAGAGAGATAGCATAGAGATAAGGCGTTTGCCTTGCGTGCAGAAGGTTGGTAGTTCGAATCCTGGCATCCCATATGGTCCCCTGAGCCTGCCAGGAGCGATTTCTGAGCATAGAGCCAGGAGTAACCCTTAAGCCTGCCAGGTGTGACCCAAAAACAAAAAACAAAACATAAAGTTGAAGTAATTAGCCTATATCTGCAGAAAATCAGCAAATTTGTTTGTGAATTTGATACAATTGTCAAAAATTGTTCTTGGAATTAGGGATGATATAAACATCATAATTTGATATATCTATAGTGTTCTTGTATTTAGCTGGTTTGATTTTCAGAACCATTTTTCTTTTATTTGGGATTATTTGCTTAGCTCTTGTGAGTGAATTTGTTTGGAACTATCAGTGTATCTTAAAAACAAAGGTCAAGACCTTTCTTTTATTTATCCTTATTACATGTGCTTTTATATATATATGTGTATATATATATATATATATATGTAGGGGTTGGGCCACACCTGGTGATGCTCAGGGGTTACTCCTGGCTTTACGCTCAGAAATCACTCCTAGCTGGCTTAGGGACACCAGGGGATCGAACCATGGTCCATCCTAGGTTAGCCGCATGCAAGGCAAACACTTTATTTCTCTGCCACTGCTCCAGCCCCTACATGTGCTTATATTGCTGATAGAGTCAGTACTTTGTTTTTAATTAGTTTTTGTCAGGGCATGTATTAATAACAAATATATTGTACTTATAAGACATTGAGGCATGTATATAAATAACTACAAAGACTACTCTTCTGTCTAGGTTAAGTGACCCCCGTTCAAGTCGATGGGATGAAAGAAGTTTGTCACAGAGATCCAGATCATGGTCCTATAATGGATATTATTCCGATCTTAGTACAGCAAGACATTCTGATGGTCACCATAAAAAACGCAGAAAAGATAAAAAGGTTAAGCATAAAAAGAAAGCTAAAAAGCAGAAACATTGCAGAAGACACAAACAGATTAAAAAGAGAAGGGTTGTTATGCCATCTGACATAGAATCCTCAAAATCTTCCACTCGACGAATGAAATCCTCTTGTGATAGGGAAAGGAGATCTTCTCCTTCTTCATTATCATCTCATCATTCATCTAAGAGGGACTGGTCTAAATCTGATAAGGATGACCAGAGCTCTTCAACCCATTCTAGCAGAGAATCCTATAGGTCAAAATCTCATTCACAGTCTTATTCTAGAGGAAGTTCAAGGTCAAGGACTCCCTCAAAATCTTCATCACATTCTCGAAGTAGATCAAAGTCTAGATCTAGTTCCAAGTCAGGGCACCAAAGGACAGTATCAAAATCACCAAGAAGAACAACCTCTCAATTAAGTGAAAATAAACCAGTTAAAACGGAACCTTTAAGAACAACAGTGCCACAAAATGAAAATGCCATAGCACAACCAGTGGTGGCAGAAAATATTCCTGTAATACCACTGAGTGATAGTCCCCCTCCTTCAAGGTGGAAACCAGGTCAGAAGCCCTGGAAACCCTCTTATGAGCGAATTCAGGAAATGAAAGCTAAAACAACCCATTTGTTGCCCATTCAAAGCAACTATAGTTTAGCAAATACTAAAGAAACAAGTAGTTCAGCATCATATCATAAAAGGGGGAAAAATTCAGAAAGTGATCAGAGTATTTATTCAAGATACAGTGATAGAAGTTCAGAAAGTTCAGGAAGATCAAGAAGCAGATCTTCTAGGAGTAGATCTTACTCTAGATCTTACACAAGGTCTCAAAGTCTGGCTAGTTCACATTCTAGATCTAGGTCACCTTCGTCTAGATCTCATTCACGAAATAAATACAGTGATCATTCACAGTCTAGTGGGTCATCATATTTTTCTTATAGCAGTGATGATAGAAGACACATCAAAAGAAAGTTCAGATCCAATGGGGGGAAAAATGGTACTTCAAATAAAAAGCACAGAAGTGGCTCTGAGAAGACACTTGGCAGTAAATACAAATCTTCAGGTCAAAGAAAGTATAATGAAAGTAGATCATCTTTAGATTATTCTTCAGACAGTGGACAGGTTACACAATCAGCTCACAGAAAAGAGAGGCATAGCCAAATGGAAATGAAAAACAAACATGAGAAAAAGAGGGATGAAGAGAAATCCAAATCTGAAAGGGGAGGTCCTCATTCAAAAAAGAGAAGTATAAAAGAGAATCTTTCTGATAATTTTAGAAATGGCAGTAAATCCAAAAAGAAGAATTATGCTGGAAGTAAATGGGACTCTGAGTCAAATTCAGAACGAGACTTAACTAAAAACATTAAAATTAACTCCCGACCATCTTCTGATAAAGAAGAAGGTGAAGCCACAGATTCTGAATCAGAGTTTCTTGAAATGCGCATCAAAACTAAGCCCACAAAGTCTTCAGCAAATGCTTCATTGCCTGATGATAATTATACTTGGAAGTCAAGTAAACAACGATCTACAACTTCTGATTCTGAGGGCTCCTATTCTAGTTCAGAAAACAGGAAAGAACTACGGAGGCACAAGCATGGGTCAAAGGAAAACTCTAAAAGGGAACACAACAGAAAAATGAAAGAGAAATTAAAAGGGAAAAAAGACAAAAAACATAAAGCTCCAAAAAGAAAACAAGCATTTCATTGGCAGCCTCCACTAGAATTTGGTGAAGAAGAGGAGGAGGAAATAAATGAAAAGCCAGTTACTCAGGAATCAAAAGAGAAAAACCACATTTCTGAAAACAGTGAAACCACAAAAGAAAATATTCCCAAAATAGATGCTCCATGCGAAGGCAGCAACGTTTTGAATAAATATAATACAAGAGGTATTTCATTAGATACCGATCAGCCTTTGAAAGATAATTGTAAACTCAGCATTTCTCCCAAAGCTATAAACACTGAGGAAAATGTAACCATTTGTTCTCCAAACATTCATCACATTGAAGAAGACATCCACGGTGGAGTAGAGGATGTGCTTCAAAGAGATGACAACATGGAAATTTGCACTCCTGACAGAAGTTCTCCAGCAAAGGTTGAGGGGGCTTCCCCTCTTGGAAATTCAAAGCCTGACACCACAGAGGTAAGCATTGTTCTGAAGCAGGATGTGCAAATGGAACATTCTGATGCAGTGCAGATAAGACAGGAGAGCAGCATGACTGAAAGCAAAACGGCAATTGAAGTGGGGAAACAGGAAAACAGTTCTGTTAGTTTGTCCAGTGCTGTAGAGAGCACAGTGAACAAGGAGGGACCAGAGAAGAGTCAGGTCAGCCTCATGGATAACAAATGGAAACCCCTGCAGGGTGTGGGTAACCTGGTGACCCCAACTGCCACCACACTCAACACTGTAGAAGTTAAAACATTGACTACTGCGTCTGAAATGAAACCACAAGGCTTGAGAATAGAAATTAAAAGCAAAAATAAAGTTCGACCTGGCTCTCTTTTTGATGAAGTAAGAAAGACAGCACGTTTAAACAGGAGACCAAGAAATCAGGAGAGTTCAAGTGATGAGAAGACACCTAGTCGGGATGGTGATAGCCAGTCCCGAAGTCCAAGCAGATCTCGAAGTAAATCAGAAACCAAATCAAGACACAGAACAAGATCTGCCTCCTACAGTCACTCAAGGAGTCGTTCTCGAAGTTCCACATCATCATATCGGTGAGCAATAATTTTGTCTTTCCTTTTTCCTCCCAAGAAGAGTCTGTTACTGTTTATCCTGGAATAACATCAGAGTTAGGGGTCAGATCACTATTTCCAAACAACTGCAAGGGAATAAGAAATCTTGTGCTTTCTGACTCAGAGAACCAATTGAGGACATGGGGAGTGTCACTTTCTGGGGAAGAAATTGGGCTTATTGTAAAACTTGCTATCGATTCTAGTTCTCTGGCTGTAGAAATCAGTTGCTATAGGAGTCGAGTTATCTTTGAAGGTCTGATGCTGCTCTCTTGCCTTAGAGGATTCCTTACAAGAAAATTTCTGAATTTCCAGAATGTATAGGATTTTGAGATCATATGTTAACCTTCCATCCTGGAAGGTGAAGATAAGAAAAGTCCAAGACATATGTCTAATTAATCTTCAGTCAAAGGGTAAAAATGATGGAAAATAAGCCAGAGAACTAGCACATCAAGTACAGAGGCACTTGCCTTGCACACAGTCAATCTAGTTTGATCCTCAGCATCCAATGTCACCCCCAAAGATCAACACTGAGCACCACAATATGTGGCACTCCTAGTCCTCCCAAAATGGTAAATAATGATCATGTTTAATTAAAAGTTTTGTTTTCGGGGCCCGGGAGATAGCATGGAGGTAAGGCGTTTGCCTTTCATGCAAAAGGTCATTGGTTCGAATCCCGGTGCCCCATATGGTCCCCTGTGCCTGCCAGGAGCAATTTCTGAGCATGGAGCCAGGAGTAACCCCTGAGCGCTGCCAGGTGTGACCCCAAAAAAAAAACCAAAAAAAAAAAAAAAAGTTTTCAGATTGCATCTAACTTTTATCATCAGCATAGACTATATTAGTGCAGAGAAGGGGAATATTAAAGTAATATATGTTGACAAGAAGTGGGGCTAGAGAATAAGTATAGTGTTTGCCTTGCAGGTGGCCGAGCCAGGTTTAATCCTCCCCACTCCCACAAATGGTCCCCAGAACCCCACCAGGAGTACTAAGCATAGAGCCAGGTGTGGCACCCTCAAACCCCCAAAACAAAGTAATTGGTATACTTTTTCTTTCCTTGTAAATATTTTACAGTTAAACTGCATTATATCCTCTTTATAACCTTTATTACATTATGTTTGACTTTATTATTTAAAATTAAAATACAATAAATTTTTGTTTTGAGACCACATTGGCAATGCTCAGAGTGTACTCCTGACTTGGCACTCAGGAGTCACGTTTAGTGGTATTTGGGGGACTATATGGGGTACCAGGGATTGGCACCAGATCAGTTGTATGCAAGGCAAGCACCCTACCCACTGTACTATTGGCTTTGGCCCCCAAAATACACTAAGTTATTTCAGCATTTTTTTTCCCATTGCTAGATTTTGCTATTTTTTTCTCCAAATTTTTTACTATGTATTCTTCAAACTTCTTTAAACTAAGAACCAACACTTGCCATGTATGCTGACTGTCTCCATTCATCTCTGTCTCTTGATTGCATTTTATCTCTGTGCTTTGTCTCCTTCCTTCTCACTAAAATTGATGGTTCTCAGATGTTTTCACATGACTAGTGCCATGGCATGTTTTCAGCCTTCAGTTTCTGAAATTCTCTCCTACTTTTCTTATTCCTTAAATACCATACTATACTGCTGTGGTGGGGCTTCTCTTCCTCCTCTTCTTCCTTCTGCCCAGATTTCTGAGCAACTCCAGAAAGCTATTCAATGCTGCCTGCTCACCATCTTTCTTTCTTTTTTTTTTTAAAGAGATTTATTTTTTGTTTGTTTTTGTTTTGTTTGGGGCCACACCTGGCAATGCTCAGAGGTTATTCCTAGTGGTTGGAAGGAACATATGGAATGCTAGAAGGCAAATTGCCCTACACACTGTGCTATTGCTCTAGCTCCTTGCCATCTTTCTTAACATAGACCCTCAGACAGCTTTTGTTGGTGATGTTTTATGTTCATTTTCATTCCTTTCTGCCTTTTATATATGAAGAGTATGCCTTATAGGTAAGGAATTGACTTTAAGTTAAGATGTGCAACTGGTAGTAGGCTGAGGTGATTGATTACCTCTGCCTCCCTATTGTGGTTATGTGCCTTCGCCTTAACTTCCCAATTAGACAAACTATAAACTCTGAAGTTAAAGTGTCTTATTCATTTGTAGTTACCTCATAATATCTACCCTACAGTTATTTTTTCAGTAAATGACTGCAGTCCCACTTGAAGAAAATGTATTTACTCTCTTATGAATTGAAAGTAGATAGTGTCTTCTAAACTGTTGATGCCATAGCTGTCATCTTGTTTGAAAAACAGACTACTTTACATAATCAGGCATATATGGATGATGGACCACTGGTCATCATAACATTCAAAGTGAAAGGAAAGGAGGAATAAAAATGTTGCACTGCTGAAGGACGGGGTGCTCTTTTTATGACTGAAATCCAACTACAATCATGTTTGTGATCACGGTGTTTAAATAAAGATAAATTAAAAAGGAAAAAAAAAACATGCAATAACACTTTATCCAGAAAACTACAATGAGAATGCCATTTAAAAAAATAAGATAAAATAAGTTACTATGGGACTGGAGTGATAGACCAGCAGTTAGGGCATGTTGTTTTACATGCATCCAGCCTGGATTTATTCTTGGCAACCTATATTATCCCCTGAGCACTGCCAAGAATGATCCCTGAACACCACCTTTATGGCCCCAAAAGCAAAATAAATAGTAAATACAAATAAATACAAAACAGATCTTGTGTCTGATAACGTGCCCAGTACTACCCTGCTTTATCTTTTACAGACTTAAACATGGCTCTTTACTCTATATATTGTTTTTAATAGTTGTACCACAAATGTTCATATGCATTTGTTTTCGCAACTGTCACAATCTTTTATAAAGTCACATATTATCTGTAAATTCCTATCTATAAGCATGTATGAATTCATATATCTGTTATATACAGACCTATATCTACAAGTTTTTACATTTTATGTTCCAAAGAGATACTTCTATAATTTATTTTCCTACTTTAGAATTTTTTTAGGGGCCAAAGCAGACTAAGGACACACCTATCGGTGCTCAGGGTTTATTATTGGTGGTACTCAGAGGTCCATACGCAGTGCTAAGGATTAACAATGCATGCAGTCCAAGAGCCTAAACTGTTGTAATTTTTTCTGTCCCCTTTCCTACTTAAGAATATTTTTGTATATATCTATTCTTTTATGTTTCCCACTTTTTTCTTCCCTTGGTTATCATTATCACTTGCATTTGGTTGCAATCCTCATATACTTCTACTTGTTCTCATCAGATGCTGCACATTTCAGTTATTCTCACAAGGACTCACTCAATTGCAGTGCTTTCACACTTGTTTGTGGTGCACCAGAAATCATATACTCCTTTGTGATTGGAGTTAGGAATTGAATTTGCTATCTCATGCCTGAAAGACAAGTGAGCTCTACTAGTGTATAATCTATAGGCTCCTGCTTTGATATTTTAAAATCCATTCTGTCATGAATGGAAATCATAATTTCCCTTATAATATGAGAATTAGGACTCTTTACCACTATACATGTCCCAGCCATTTCTGGTTCTTTATTTCATTCTGTTCAGTTTAAACCCTCATTAACTGTCACTGTCACGCACTGTGAATATTTCACAACACCTTTCTAAGACCTTTCTTGTGTTTCCAGTGTCCTCCCTACTGGCAGTTAATTTTCACAGCACGGTAAATTAATGTAATTATATATATTTACTCTATTAATCATAGATCAAGGAGCTACTCTAGGAGTTGGAGCAGAGGGTGGTACAGTAGAGGCCGCACAAGAAGCCGTAGCAGCTCTTACCGCAGTTACAAAAGTCACAGGTGAGTTTGTGATTCCTATATTCTGTCCTGCTTTTCATGGCTTCTACCTATAGAGCAGGGTAGCTGTTGAGAAGAATCCTGTTATTGCTGAAAATCATCAGACTGACCTGTTTTTTCATCTCTTTCAAAGTGCTGTTAAATTTTGTTTTTGTTTTTTCTTTGGTGAGTGATACTCTTTTTTTTTGGTTTTTGGGTCACACCCGGTGACGCTCAGGGGGTACTCCTGGTTATGCGCTCAGAAGTCGCTCCTGGCTTGGGGGACCATATGGGAAACTGGGGGATTGAACCGCAGTCCGTCCTAGGCTTGCGCAGGCAAGGCAGGCACCTTACCTTCAGCGCCACCGCCCAGCCCCATGGTGAGTGACACTCTTGATGGTGCTCAGGGCTTACTCCTGGCTCTGCACTCAGGGATCATTCCTCATAGGGCTCAGGGGACTGTATGGGGTGACATGGATTGAATCCAGATTGACTGTGTACAAGTTTGCTCCCTCCCTACTTTACCCACAGTACACCTATCCTACCACTCTGGCCCACATGAATTCATATTGGTTCTTTTCTAAATGAACCCTCATCACAATATAAGGAAAGAGAAAAGGAAATACTTACAGCTGTGACTACTTCCCCTCTCTCTTCCAGTAAATCCCTTCTGCAGAGACATCTTAACTTGGATTAGAAATAGTAGTGAGGAGCCAGAGCAGTGGTGCAAGCAGTAAGTCGTCTGCCTTGCGCACGTTATGGTCCCCCAAACCAGGAGCAATTTCTGAGCGCATAGCCAGGAGTAACCCCTGAGTGTCACCAGTTGTGTCCCAAAAACAAAACAAAAAAAAATAAGGGGCCAGGTGCGGTGGCGCTAAAGGTAAGGTGTCTGCCTTGCCAGCGCTAGCCTAGGACAGACCGAAGTTTGATCCCCGGCATCCCATATGGTCCCCCAAGGCAGGAGCGACTCTGAGCACATAGCCAGGAGTAACCTCTGAGCGTTACCAGGTGTGCCCCCCCCCAAAAAAAATAGAAGTAGTGAATAAAAGGGACTTAAAGAAGTAAAAAGTGAAAAAGTAAAAAGGTGTGCTTCTTTTCTTCTTTGGCTTGTCAAACATTGTCCATCTTTAGCAAATTCATTTTATGTACAAGTATCAGCTATGGGATATTCCCTCTCTTCATTTAGTGAGTTTCCGATTACCTTCTTTTTGTTGTATGTTATAGAAAAATTGTAGAAACGTAGGCTTTCTTGTGAAAACCATCATTCATTTTGAAAAATTAGGAGATTAGAGAGATAATATAGTCAGTCAATAAGCCATTTGCATTGTGCACATTGACTTTAGTTTGTTTCCTAACATTCCAAGCCCCACCAGAAGTGATCCCTGAGCACAGAGCCAACAGTATATCCTGAGCATAGTTAGGTGTGGCCTCACCCCCTACTGCACTCCCCCAAAATAAAACCCTAAAAAAGTGGTATGCTTTTGGTTAGAAAATAACAAGAGGGGCCGGAGAGATAGTACAGCGGTAAGGCGTTTGCCTTGCGTGCAGAAGGACAGTGCTTCAAATCCCAACATCCCATATGGTCCCCCGAGCCTGCCAGGGGCGATTTCTGAGCATAGAGCCAGGAGTAATCCCTGAATGCTGCAGGTGTGACACCCAAAAAAAAAGAAAAAAAGAAAATAACATGAATAAAATTCCTAGGTTTCATTGTGTTTTCTCCTTAATGGGCAAATAATCTGGGTTTTGATATAGCCTTTTTTTTGTCCTGATCTACATGATGCCCTCTGTTATTAATATTAGGACATCCAGCAGGAGCAGATCAAGGAGCAGCTCTTATGATGCCCACAGTCGATCCAGGTATGAACACCCTTGGAGACAGAATTGAAAGACCTTGTTATAAAAGAGCCTTAGTTCCCTTTAAAGAGATGTCCTTTAGTGGCTGGAGCGATAGCTCAACGGCAAGGCATTTGCCTTGCACATGGCCAATACAGGGCGGTCCCTGGTTTGAATCCTAGCATTGAACCTCAGTTTGAATCCCGGCATCACATATGGTCCCCAGAGTCTGCCAGGAGTGACTTTTGAGTGCAGAGCCAGGAGTAACCTCCCCCAAAAAGATGTCCTTTATTGAGTAATTTAAATGCATGTATTTATCTGAGACTACACTTATCAAATGAGGTCTTTTTGACAGATTTATCTGTTCTATTGAACATTAGTGTCAAAAGTGACCAGTGACATCAAACTAATAACAAGTGCTTATTGAATATAACTGCCTATTAAACAAGTAAGATTTAGAGGCCAAGGTAATGGGTAGGTGCTTGCCTTGCGCATGGCCAGCCCAGATTCAATAAAAAAAATGACTCAGTGTTACATTTTGTGATGATTTTCAATGCAAAAAATAAAGCTTTTGCTGTATCATTTGGGACAGTTGTTAAATGTTTCTAGCACATGCTTTTTGCAAGTATGTTCTCACACTGTCATATTCATTATCATGTCAATGCCTATGATCTAAACCAGGATATTCAAGATCCTAGAAAGAAATGAAATATATTTATTTATAGGAAATTTTAGTATGTGTTGGGGCTGGAGAGAGAATCCAGCAGGTAGGGCACTTGTCTTGCATGTGACCAACCTGGGCCCAGCACTCAATATGGTTCCCTGAGCCAGAACCAGGAGTAAATAAATAAACTCTAAGCATAGCTGGATGTTAAAAGTAGAAAAGGTGGGGCCCGGGAGATAGCATGGAGGTAAGGCATTTGCCTTTCATGCAAAAGGTCATCGGTTCGAATCTCGGTGCCCCATATGGTCCCCTGTGCCTGCCAGGAGCAATTTCTGAGCATGGAGCCAGGAGTAACCCCTGAGCATTGCCGGGTGTGACCCAAAAAACAAAAAAAAAAAAAAAAAAGTAGAAAAGAGGGGCCAGAGTGATAGCACAATGGTAAGGTGTATGCCTTGCATGCAACCAACCAGTGACGGACTCAGGTTCGATCCCCAGAATCCCGTATGGTCTCCTGAGCCTGCCAGGAGTGATTTCTGAGTGCAGAGCCAGGAGTAATTCCTGAGCGTTGTGATGTGGCCCAAAATCCAAAAAAAGAAAATAATATTTTTTTGTTTATCTGCTTGTTTGTATTTTGGCCATACCTGGCAGTGCTCAGGTGTTATTCCTGGCTCCACTATAAGGTTATTCCTGGCGGTGCTCAAGGGAACATATGGAATGCCAGGGATCAAACCCAGGTTTGCCATATGCAAGGCAAATGCCTACCCACTGTGCTATCACTCCAGACCAAGAAGAAAATTTAGTATGTGTTATTGTTAAAGCAGGTCCTACACTTATGACAGCTACTATAGCCGAAGCCGGAGTCGAAGTAGAAGCCAGAGGAGTGACAGTTATCACCGAGGCAGAAGTTACAATAGGCGGTCCAGGTAGGTCTTTCTGTTTTGGAGCACTGTAGCTTACTTTGGATACTTGGAAAGTCATTTGACTGTTAAGGGAGATGAAAGTATAATCTGAGGACAAATATTTATCTTTCATTGAACTTTATCAACTAACATGTAGCTACTAACAGTGACTCTTATATTAAGACTTGCCAGGGAGTGTTGGTTGGTTATTAATGTTTGTTTCTAATATGGAGACTTTTGCTTTTTGGACCATACCCACAGGGCTGGAGGGAGTGAAAGCTACTTCCAGCTCTGTTTGAGGTTGACTCCTGGCAGTGCTCAGGGACCAGTCGGTGCCAGAGAGTGCACCTCAGCTTTTCATCTGCAGAGTATACTTTGTGTTCACTCAGATCATTGAGGTATCATGCACTCCAGTTCTAAAATTGATTTTTATATATTCAAATAACCTTAAACAAACATTTCTTTAGAAGAGAGTGAGACTACCTAAATCATGTAAATGTCTTTAAATGTGGCTAGCTGATAGGACTAGAAATTCTAATTTGTCAAACTTTTAATTTAATAATAGGTAATATTTTATTATGACATAATAAAAATCATAATTATTTCAACACCATGATTGAGGTTTTTAAAGACATCTCAGTTAATAAGAATGCTTTTACTGGGGCCCCGGGAGATAGCATGGAGGTAAGGCGTTTGCCTTTCATGCAAAAGGTCATCGGTTTGAATCCCGGTGCCCCATATGGTCCCCCGTGCCTGCCAGGAGCTATTTCTGAGCACGGAGCCAGGAGTAACCCCTGAGCATTGCCGGGTGTGACCCAAAAACCAAAAAAAAAAAAAAAAAAAAAAAAAAAAAAAAAGAATGCTTTTACTATAGACATCATGTTTTGTTTTATTTATTTATTTTTGGGTTTTGGGCCACATCCAGCAGCGCTCAGGGGTTACTCTTGGCTCTGCGCTGAAAATCACTCCTGGCAGGTTCGGGGACCATATAGGATGCTGGGGATTGAACCCAGGTCAATCTCAGATCGGCCACTTGCAAGGCAAATGTCCTACCGCTATGCTATTGCTCTGGCCCTTAGACATCATATTTTATAAAACAAATTTATGTTTTGTTTAATTTTTCCCTTTTTTACCCCCCTCTGTTTGTTGGTACTGGGGAACCAATTTAAGGCTTCTCATGTGAGGGATGTATCCAATTGTTAAACCACAGTAGGGGCCTACCTAGAACTGCAAAAAGCTTTTTCATGACTTTGTATTGTATTATTCCTTTTCTGGTTAATGCTTTTTATGCTACATTTTTCCCATCTACTCTAATTACAATTCTAGAAATGATCAGCATGGTTATTTCCTTGTTTGAAACTTCCCACTAGAGCTAAAGAGATAGAACAGTGGGCATACTTGCTTTGCACATGGCCTATCCAGATTTTATCCCCAGGAGCCTATAATTCCCTGAGCACTACTAAAAGTAATCCCTGAGCACAGAACCAGTAATAAACTCTGGGCATTAGCCAAGTGTGGCTCAAAAATAAAAGGACTCCCCACTGCCCTCAGAGGTAGGTCCCAGCATCCCAGCATGCATGTGTACCCTCTCCACCAACCAGTATCAGCAAGCACTTTCTGCTGCCTTCCTTAAATATGCTAGAATACCTTTGTCTCAACTCTCTGGCCTCTTGAAATGACAATTTTCACTTAATATCAGATCTCCTCACATTTGCCTTTGGATATCCTTACTGACTACTGACCTAAGGTATGCATAGATCCAATCTCTGTGCATCTCTGTGGCAGCCTTCGTTGACCTGAGTCTTGTATTACCCCAAACTTGTTTAATTTTCCCACTATTATATACAATTCTGGAACCCAAGGCACTGTATTGAGTCTTCTAACTCTTTGTTTTGTCACAAGGTGACTGGCTCAGCAATAAAACAATTTCCATATATGTTTGAGACCCTGGATTTAATCCTTGGCACTACAAAAAAAAAAATCAAATAAAAAAATCTGAATTTTTTTTATTGATGACAATAACCAGGTTCCCATTACCTCATTATCTCCAATGTCTTAGCTCACCCTTATTTTTATTTTTATGTATGTAATGAAACTATTTTTAAACAAAACTTTAGGCCAGAGAGATTGTATAGGAGATAAGGTGCTTGTTTACAGCATTGCATGTCACCATACCTGGTTTAATTCCTTGTACACAAGGTTTCCCAGAGGACTGACAGATTGACTCCTGAGCAAAACTGGAGAAATTAGTCTTGAGAACACCAGATGTGGCCACAAAATAAAAAAAAGATTCTACATCTTTATTTTTTTTGGTTTTTGGGCCACACCAGTGACGCTCAGGGGTTACTCCTGGCTATGCGCTCAGAAGTCGCTCCTGGCAGGCACAGGGGACCATATGGGAACCGGGGGATCGAACCGTGGTCCGTCCTAGGATAGCGCAGGCAAGGCAGCAGGCACCTTACCTCCTGCGCCACCTCCCGGCTCCCAAGATTCTACATCTTTTCTCCTTGATTGATGTCAGTTTTAGGTGACTGAGGAATTTCTTTTTTTTTTTTTTTCTTTTTGGTTTTTGGGCCACACCCAGTGACGCTCAGGGGTTACTCTTGGCTATGCGCTCAGAAGTCGCTCCTGGCTTGGGGGACCATATGGGAAACCGGGGGAATTGAACCGCGGTCTGTCCTAGGCTAGCGCAGGCAAGGCAGGCACTTTACCTCCAGCGCCACCGCCCGGCCCCTGACTGAGGGATTTCATTCTGTTCATTTGCTTGAGTAAATTTAAAGTAATATGCCAAGGGGCCGAAGAGATAGCACAGTGGTAGGGCGTTTGCCTTGCACACTGCCAACCTGGAATAGACCTGGGTTCAAACCCCAGCATCACATATAGTCCCCAAGCTTGCCAAGAGTAAACTGTGAGCATCACTGGGTGTAGCCCAAAAACAAACAAAAAAAGTAATGTCCCAAGTTGTGGTATTTCTTTATTCTATCTTAATCTTAATATTAGTACCATATGCCACTTAAGACCTGTCTTTGTGAAGTCCACAATATTGCCTGTCAGCACCCCATTCATTCACCTAGTAAACTATGCAAAGTCAGTGCTGCTTTCAAGGTGCTTAAATTAAAAAAAAAAAAAATGGTGTGAGGAATTGAAAAGATTGAATGTTAAAATGATTCTTTGTGTATTTTTTGTTTCAGCTTTAAGTCTGAATACTATATAACTTCTAAGGAACTAATATATTATGTGCTTTTTAATATACAGGAGTTGTAGATCTTATGGCTCTGACAGTGAAAGTGACCGAAGTTACTCTCATCACCGGAGTCCCAGTGAAAGCAGCAGATATAGTTGAAAATGTCCCTTTTTGATACAAATTATACTTATTTGTAAATATCTGGTAACTTAAAAGTTTTAAGAAATTCAATGGCAGTCTGTTGTTCTGTTTTAGTATTAGATGAATTTCAGAGATTGTTAATTGTTGTTCATTTATATATGTGTAGAATTTAAAATACAGGTGTCTCCTAGTAAATATTTTTATGCCACATTCTTCAGTAGCCAACTATGGAAATTAATTTCATTTTCTTGAATCAAGAAATCATGAAATTTTAAGTGTATTTTGCAATATTGTTTTAGATAGACTATTTCTCTCCATTCTGCATATCCCTTAGAATAGAGTCTGATTATTTTTATTTCTTTCATATTTTAGCATATATGCTGTCAATTATATAATAAGGAGAATCATTAATGGTGGCCAAATGTTTACATGCCAATTATAAGGAGTCTTATACATACAGTGCTCTTAAAAACAAACCACCCCAAATTAGGACTGATGGTAGCCCAGAGTATAATTCATTGTGCCAGAGGATCAGGAAAGTGATATTCATATAGTCCACTGACACATGCCCTAGTATGCAAGTTAAGAATATATCAGCCTTAACTATACCCTGAACTATCTAAGGACATTATCTAAGGACATAATGTTTTATGGTACTTTTTAATAAATACTCTCAAAAGTTTCAGTTGTAGAAAACATATCTATTCTAGTTCATGCTTTGGTGCTGGGCACTTGTTTGTGCCTCTTTAAGCATTGTTCTTATGTGCTATAAATTTGAATCTCATAGGAGAGAAAAAGAATTTTTTTAACTTGTTGGCATTGAATATGGTTTCTTCTGAGTTGTGTTTACTTTAATTATTCAGAGGGCTTTTCTCAAACACAGTCATCCCTGAAAAAGGCATGACTGACCTGCGGGAGTTGTGTGGTCACTAGATCTGTTACACATAACCAATGAGTGTGTGCATCTAGAAAATTGGATTAAATTATAGACTTCAAAAGTAACACCAAAATCTAACTGCCACCATTCTACAGACATTTTAGAGGGCTTTCCTTTTTATGTCTTTTAAGTGAGAGCTACCACAGCAATTGATCTATGCTAAGCACCAGCAGCTTGTTTTTTTTTTTTGTTTTTTTTTTTTTTTTTTAATTTGCTGAGTCAAAGCTATGCCAAGAATTGATCCAGGAGAACAGGGCTGAAAGGGACTGCATAAATCACACATTTCCCCCATAGTTGTGGGGGATTCCTCCAAAACTAGTTTGATCTATAAAAACGTGTTGTTTTTTTAAAAATCTGTTTGATCCCCAACCCCCAAGTGTACTTAATCACCTTAGTGCCAGTCTAACTTAGTTATGCAGAAGAAATTCATATTGAATATTTGATGTTAAACTCTGTGCCATGCTTTTCCAGTTCTAACCTGGAAGTGGGAAAGAAACCTCAACTGGAGGGACCTGACACTTGATAAATGGAAGGGTGACTTTCAGTGTATCTTGATCATCTACCCATAAAGGGATTATAAACAGTTAAAGTGGACAATTGTTTGCCTGATTGATAGACAACAGTACTTAGAAAACAGGACTTGAATCAAACAGGATAGTGAATGCAAGACAAAGTGTAATTCATATGAATTGATTTTTAGACATTATTGCAAAGTAGACTATTGCTTTAATAATATTGGTAAGGAAAACCCCAATCAGAACCCAAACTGGGGGGCTGGAGCAATAGTATAGTGGACAGAGCATTTTTTCTTGCATGTAGTCCACCCCAATTCAATCTCCAGGACTCCATCTGGTCCCCAAAGCATTGTCTGCCCTAAATATCACCAGGAGTGGTCCCTGAGCTCAACCAGGAATAAACCTCAAACTGAAACTGCCAAATACAATAAGTAAAGTTACCTTTGGTTGGTATAGTTTTTTATATTGCTGTCTAACAAATTACCCCAAATTTAGCACCAGATGCCCAAAGATAGATAGTAAAGCAGGTAGGATACTTCCTTTGCACCTGGGCTGATCCACAGCACCATAGATAGATACCTGAACGTCAACTGGAGTGATCTCAGATGCAGAACCAGGAGTAAACCCTGAATATTGTTGGGTGTGTCCCCAAAAAACAACATCCATTTTAGTAGCGCTCAGTTCTATTGCTTTTGAGCCCGGACTCACTCGGGCCTCACAAGAAGAAACAGGTCAGCAAGATAGCAACCCTTCAGAGGAAAAATCTGCTTCTGAGTTCATTCAGGTTGTTGGCAGAATTCAGTTCCTTGCTAACTGTCAGGTACCTCTCAGCTTCTGGCTGCTCACATTTCCTGTATTTCCCTTTATTTTCAAACCAGCAGTGCCCCGTGGGTTCCTCATAATTCAAATCTCTCTGCCTCCCTTTATAAGAGATTTCAGGACATGATTAGATCAAGTCCACCAAGAAAATCTCTGTTTGGATGGCCCATGCAGAAAACATTATCAGTACAGAAGTAATTTATTCTCAGGCTCCTGGAATTGAGACATGGAATGGGAAGAGGAACATTTAGACCACAAGCTGCAATGTTACCCATCTTGGCTGTGAGTGAAATTTTTTCATCAACGGGTGGGCCTTAGAAGTTTCCTTTATTTCTCCATGGTAAAAAACAGCCCTCAAGTGCAGCATTCAACCTATGTGTTTACTGAATCAACTACAGAAATAGTTTTTCCTACTAAAGGGGATTGTTCTGTATTTTAAGTTATTTTTAATAAAATTGAATTATGTATTGTGCTTAATAGAAAATGCATCATTGGACTGTTTTTGTAATGTCCCATTACTGCAAATGAAACATATAACTAGTGTTGTTCAGAAATTGTAGGAAATTATTTGTACAGATTGTCAATGTCTAGTTTGTATATACTTCATTTTAATTGCCCTAAACTTGAAAAGGGACCTTGTAGAAATTAAAGTGTATACTTAGTCTAAGACTGAGTCTGCATGTTTTTCTTTCTTCACTCATCCAGACTTCAAATAGTATTTTTTGTTGTTGTTTTGGGGCCACTCCTGGCTCTGCACTCAATTATTACTGGGAGGCTCAGGGGATCATAGGGGATGCCAAGGATTGAACCTGGGTTGGCGGCATACAAGACAAAAACTCTACTTGCTGTGCTATCACTCTGGCCCTTCAAATAGCATTTCTGAAATTAAAATATTAAATCTCTTTGTTGACCCATACAGTAGAATTCTTTTTTTTTTTTTTTTTTTCAGATCTGTTTCATCTTCTAGCTGAGTTTTAGATGTGGACACTGGCTGTTAAGTGTGAATTTTAGAGGGGGAACTATAGAAAATTTCAGGCAGAGGTGCTCACCTGCCCAATGTTGACCATGATTGGTCTTTGTCCTGCCAAAGAAGGTGACTACTAAGGAAGGAAGAGGTCCTGTCCCTAGGGCCAGCACATTTCCCTGTTAAGTCACAGCTGCCAATGGCTCTTTGCTTACCAGGCACAAGCATTCACTCCTGGAGAGACTTTATTTTTAGCATCCACATGTAGATTTTTGCAGGTTAAGCACAATTAACTTTTCTTCTCAGAACTCAAATAAGTTTGTATTTTCTTGGTGAATGCAGCGTAACTTCTTTAAGATTTGCAGTCAGTTTTCAGAATTGGGAGTTAGGTAGTACTTAAAATCAGATCTTGAGTATTTGTTGTAGGGAAACCCCAGGTTACTTCAAGGTCTTTCTTTTTGAGTGAGCTTCAGTATCTCTCTTCAGGCTATCTTGCTAATAATCTTGATGGTCAGCTAGGAAAGAACAGAGAGTGTATGGGTCTTGGTCTTGACTATTCTCAATAAGCTGAATATGAAATGGAAAGCACGAGCAAGCACAAACTGGGCCTTGCAGAAAGGGAATGGAAGTTGAACTCAGTAGGAAATTTGCATACACACTGGTTGTACAAAGTGACTGGGAGCCATGTGGCTACTAAAGATAGGCATTCTGAAGGGAGTCTGCTTCAGGATGAGAAGTTATATCAAGAGTGCCCTATGGGGGTCCAGAGAGATAGCACAGCGACAGGGCCAGGGCATTTGCCTTATGGTGCTGTTTCGATTCCCTGTTTCCCATATGGTACCCTGTGCCTGCCAGGAGTGATTTCTGAGTGCAGAGCCAGCAGTAACCCCTTAGCAATGCTGACTGTGACCCAAAAACCAAAAAAAAAAAAAAAAAAAAAGGATGCCCTATGGGGCCACTACTGAAATGAACTGGAAGAGTGTTGAAGCCACCACTTCCAGGTGGTTATCTGTAGATAAACTGTTGGGCCTTTAGGATTCAGTTCTTCATCTGGAAAATAGATCCTAGAGACTCCTAGAATGGGTTGGAATTAAGTGCCTAACTGGGTTGCATATATTAGTGGTTTGGGGTGTTGGCTCCTGGGCTTGCTCCAGAAGGAGGGAAGATGTCCCACAGGCTTCACGTGGAGGACCAGGCTCCCTTGAACAAACCGGGTGGCAGAGGATCCTGGAGGCTGCCAGGAAGGCTTTGACTGCCAAGGCCATGACGCTGATACTAAGGGAACAGGGCAATTTGCTGGTTTGCATTAGCACCGTCCCCCTCCCTCCCAACATCTGTAATCTGTTAGTGCATAGTTCTTTAGAGGCAGGAGCTCCCCCTACCACTCAGCTATTGATCTGTTCCTCCAACCTACAGGAACCTGGGCTGGTGCCTCACCACCCTACCAATCTCAGGTTTTGTTTTCGGCACCGCCATTTCTGCCCTCTTCTCTCTCACACCCCTGTACAGCAGCATTACCCGTGCAGACCCCACAGGGAGGCCAGTCCTGCAGTGTGTGCAGGACCCACACCCCCCATGCCCTGGGAAGTCAAGCTGTGCACCACAGGCAGCCACACCCAGGCCTGGACTCTGCTTTCCAGGCTAAGAAAGGGGGAGTCTAGTTTAAAACAGTGCACACACTGACAGAAGGCCTGGGCCGTGATTTCCAGGCTTAGAAGGTGCGAGTCTGGTTCTCCAAGTTTCTCCAAGATAGGTGAGTGTTCACCCACCCTGATGGAATAATCTAGGAGCATGCTGTTGAGGGATATGAGCTCTCCTTTGAGGCAGAGACAGGGTCTCCACTGACCTTGCTGGTCCCTAGCCCCAAGTGTCAAATCACCGAACTCTGCCTGAGGCATACAATCCAGGCTTGGAATCCTTCTCAGTGATGCAGTACTCCCCTAACCCTCCAAGAGCCTGAAGAGCAGCTTTCATGGCAGTGCCTTCAGTAAGGCCAAAATAGCAACGTGCTCATCTCTATCTCATCACTCCACCCTGACTGGCCAGCCCACCTGATGAGACTTGCACTGCACCCTAAGCTCGCTCCTGCCTGCTGGGCTTTCCTTTCCTTAGAGTCCCTCCATGCCTTTGTTTTAGATGTTAACTTGCATGGTTTCTACTCTTCATTCCTCTTTGAGCCCATCAAACTGAGCTCTTCAAGTAGCTCAGTCCAGCTGGGTGTGATCTAGTATGACCCAGTCCCAATCGTGGAGAGCTCAGGCTCTGCCCCAACAGTCAGAGAAGTGAATGGAAAGCACTAAGAAATCCAGGGACACTCAACTCCCCAGCCTGGTCTCTTCCGAACTTAGCTGGACTTCCCCTGTCCCATTCCTGGTACTATTGGCCACACCCCCTACCAAGCCGTGGCTGGGGTTCTGTGCAGCCCTCTCTACAGGCTCCTCCCAGCCTCCTTTCCTTGGCTTCTGAGGGTCCAATCTGGCTCTGGTATTTGTCTTGCTGTAAGCCTCAGGTCCTTATCGACCAGCGGGTATGCAAGTCCTGCGTGCCACCTCCCAGGCCGCTGCAGGATCCACAGTAAGATGAGGAAGTGGGTTGGGACAGGAGAAGAGGAAGAGGCGGAAGGGAAGGCGGTGCCATGCTGAGGTGACCGGTTTGACAGGCATACAGGTCACTTGGGCCGGGGCTCAGCCTGCGACCCCTAGGAGCTACGCCAGCACCCACCACAGCCGTCTCTATCCATGGCGCTTCAGCTCTGTTCCCCTTCTCCCCTCTACTGGCCCTGTGCATGCCTCTCTCCTGCTCTTCGGTCTCCCCCATCTTTGTTAGGAGATATTCTCCGCCTCTGAGATGGTCAGGCCTTGAGGGTCTCCCCATCCTTACCTGATAGACCATCAGACTCCACAATGGGGCCTGCTCTGGGTCTTGGCCTCCACTTTCTCCCGGGTTCGCCTGAAATCCTGCCCATTCATGACCGATCCAACATACTCCAGGGGTATGCCCCACTACACTGGGCATGAGCTAGAGTAGAATCCACCCACATGTGTGTGTGTGTGTG
>PVKC010002378.1:0-43808 GCA_004027635.1 Crocidura indochinensis
TCATCAGATATTAATATGGCTACCCCAGCTTTTTTGAGTGTATTGTTTGCTTGGATGATTTTCCTCCAGCCTTTGATTTTGAGTCTATGTTTGTTCTGATTATTCAGATGTGTTTCTTGTAGGCAGCAGAAGGTTGGATTCATCTTTTTGATCCACTTTGCTACTCTGTGTCTTTTAATTGGTGAATTTAGTCCATTAGTGTGGTTTTTCCTGTGTGTTGTGATGGGGTTTATTGGTTAGAAAGAGTGTGCGGCTGTGAAGCGAAGCGGAGCGGCCGTGCTCTTCTGGGGCGCCCGGAAATCAGAGCGCAGTGGGCGGAGTCTCCCGGAGGGGTAGCTCTCAGCCCTGCAATTGGAAAGGTCTGCACCGGGCAAGGTCTTACTCACTCATTGGCGCGCTGGCGGCTTCAGAGTGCAATGATATCTGGGTTTGCTTCCCAGGGCTCTGTTCTCAAAGGAGAACTCCAAGAAATCAGGACAGACAGAAGCAGGAAGAGATCCCCTTAGTCCTCAGAGTTCTTCCGGCCATTGCAACTCTTACTAAGTGACTGCTTAGGCTCTCCAGAACAGTGACTTACATTGGCATCCAGATAGTCACCTTTCCCAATTTGAAGGATAATTTCTTTACATGAACTTTAGTTAGATAAATTGCTTGCTAAGTTTAATTTCTTTTCTATGTGATCAGTTGAGAAAAGAAAAGAAAGTTAATTAACAGAAATAATTAATTCTGGAAAAGTTCACTAGTAAGTACTTCTGAAGTATCTTAGATATGTTAGCATTTGTTATCCTATTTTTAAAGACAATCATTAGTATTGCAGCATGATCTATATGTAATGCAGAATATATGTTAAAAGCCAAATACATTGTCTTACACCCTGGTATCCATTACTTTTACACTCATCACATCACATCAATTGTATACTGTATGATGCTTACCATAACACACTGCAGCGTGCAAGAAAACCTGTTTGCTCTAAGCAAGTCAAAGTTTGTTCTATGTAAGTCAACTTAAATGATTTGCCTTTCTAGACAATTCCAAAATATTAAGCAGAAATTGTGTAATTGAGTCACTCTGAACACACTATTCTAGCTTAAAGGAGTGGATAAAAGAAATTTTCTGTCTTCAGAATTGTGGTAAGCTTTAAGGCCAACCAGCCAAGAAAATACTAAATATAAGTGCTGGCCAGCCATTAGCAGACAATGAATGTGAGCAGTTATCTCAACTTGTTTGTACAAACAAGAATTTTTCTTCCAATAAGGGGTCCTTGTAAATAAACACAACATCAGCCTTACTATTTAACAGGAGAACTGTGTGTGTGCTTTTTAGAGTGACCAACAAAAATTTCAGGCCATTTTGCTTCATGGAAATCCATAGTTACACTCTAAGAACTTACAAGTAACATGGAATTCACATGTCATATTTAACAGCTCTCTGTTGTCAATAAAGGAAGACTTACCATTTCAATATATCTCTACTATATACTGTAGCATTAAAGCCTCTTAAAGTAAGTTATACTGAATGGGCATGTGGCAAGACACTCTTAAACTACAGACAAATACCTTTTCCATCCTTGAATGTGTCTGGAAGACACAAAGCTGCAACCTCCTGGCTGAGGATCTGGCTGGATTTTCTTCTTTTCCTCACAGTCACCATTGTTTTTGACGTATCTAATAAAAGCAGGGAAGCACAGTTTAAGGCATCAAACTATGTTTCAAAATATTCTGTACCTTAATTTTTTTCAATAAAAAGGGGTTTGATTAGGTGCTTGCTTTGATAATTTCTAACTGGCAATATCTAACTCCAATCAAGCCCTCCCTTTAAAATGATGTTTTTAAGGTTAGAGGCATAGGACAGTATGTAGAGCATTTGCCTCGCACATGACCAACTCAGGTTCGATTCCTAGCACCCTCTATGGCTGCCTGAGCCCACCACAAATGATTTCTCATTGTAGAGGCAAAAGTAACCCCTGAGTATTGCTGAGTGTGGACCAAAAACAAACAAACAAACAAACAAGACATTAATGAAAGACTGATCTTCTGTTGCAAAATGTAATAATTTCATATACAACCTCACCCCTATCTCAATTAGCCTTTCCTTATATGTTTTATTTCCTCTCTTAAAAACAACAAAAACAACTCCAGTGCCATTTAAGCTGCAAGAGGGAGAAGTCCGTATTATTTCCTTGGAGCAGTGCCAGTCGTACTTTGACATGAAGACCATCACCAACCGGATGATATGCGCAGGCTATGAGTCTGGCACGATCGACTCCTGCATGGTGAGCTACTCTCCAGTTATGGAGGAGATTGACTATGGCTGTATATGGCTGTATTTCAATACTTTCACGCAAACTCTGTAGCATTTCACTTGTGGCCCTCTGGGAACTTGCTTCTTAGTGTTGTGGGCTGCTGTGTCTGGCTATGTTTGGGGGCTACCTGACAGTAAGTTATGCGATGTTGGAACTTGCATGATCACACATGTGCTCTACCACTTGAGACACATCTCATCTCCAATCTCTGGGAACCTTTTCTCTTTTTAAAAATCAATTATTACCAAATGTTTAATGATTCAGTGTGATTTCTTTTCACTTCAGTTCCCAACTGATTCTTCCTAACTCCCTTCAGTCCCTTCACTAGTTGCCTTCTGCTTCTCTCCTTTACTTGTGCTGAACAGCACAGTTAGGGCACACAAAGAGGATATTTAAGGCCCCAAGTTTGATACATAGCACTTCAGGGTCCCCCTGAATGACACCAGGTCAGTGATTGTGATACTAGAGCTCCACTAAGTATAACCCTAGTGATCCCCAGCACCATTGGGCATAAGCATCAAACCACCAAACCCATGTCATTGGGCTGAGTTCCACTGAGGGGGGTGAGTTAGCCAAATTTGAAAATCTTTTTGGTACTGAGGTTGGAAAGATATTATAGCAAATAGAGTGCTTGCCTTGTACAAGGCTGATCTGGATTCAATCCCCAGCATTCCATCTGTTCTCTTCAACACCATCAAGAGTAAGCTCTGAATACTGCCAGGTGCAGCACCTCTCAGACACAAACAAAAACATCACATAAGTGAAGTCATTCTGGCTCATTTCATTTGACATGGGCAGGGCATATGAACTTCTAAGAGAAGTGTTAGTGTTAGTATTTTTTTTTTTTTTGGTTTTTGGGCCACACCCGGAAATGCTCAGGGGTTACTCCTGGCTATCTGCTCAGAAATCACTCCTGGCAGGCACAGGGGACCATATGGGACACTGGGATTTGAACCAACCACCTTAGGTTCTGGATCGGTTGCTTGCAAGGCAAACACCGCTGTGCTATCTCTCCGGGCCCCTAGTGTTAGTATTTTTAGGGTTAGAAACCTTGGATCCATGAGGCTACTCCAGGAAATCACAGTGCACTAAAAGACATTTTCATCCATCTAGTGGATTATCTATAACACCCCACTTCCAGGATGTGTGAATGAACAGCCTCAGTTTTAGGAGTTGTTCACACTTTTAAATATTTGTGCTGTGCTTAATTGCTGGTGTAATTTCCAGTGTCATCAAATGCACCTTTATTTGCTTCTAATTAATTTATTTAAATACTTACATATTTCCAGCCATTAATGTTCTCAGTTTCCTTTTCAACCTTCCCCTTGCGGCCTCTGGGCAGACATTTTTTTTCTCTTCCTTTAGTTTTTCCTTTAAGACACTGTGGTTTGCACTATTTTTAATGATGGGTACCATGAATATCACTTTACCTCCTTTCAGCACCCAGTTGTGCAGTTATCATTCCAACTACTGTTGTCATAAAGGACTCTTCTCTACCCTAACTGTATTCACTGCACTCTGTGACAAACTTCCTGCCATGGACTGGTCCTTTTGTTCTCATTTCTAGACACACTGGATTACTGGTTACTGTGTGCTGATAGCTTGCTGGCCTAGAAATATGGGGAAGCATTTTTGCTTTGATTTAGTTTTAATTCAATTGATATTTTACTGCATTCTGAGGGAAGGATACAAAGGTAAAGGCATCGAAGAAACTCATACAGGAGTGGGGATAGCAGTCTTCAAGAATATGTCTTGCTCAACATTATTGTTTCATTGCAAAGCTGATACAGAAAGGAAAGAATACTGATCAGCATCAAATGCAGTGACCTCACTCATAGAGTCACTTTCCTTTTCAGTCATTTTACTTAAAGTTGAAGTCACCAAGATCTTTTTGGCATTTTAAGTAAGCACTTAACTCTGCCATTTTGCTATGATGCACCTTTTACTACCTTGGAGTAGATCATCTAGTTTCCTCCCATTCAGAATTGAAGAAGAAATGCAAGACTATATTATCTACTATTATTCCAACATGGCATAGTTACCCAACCATGTGTGCATGAGTGTGCACACACTTGTGTGCATTTGGGTCAAGCCTAGAAATGTCCAAGGCCTATTTCTAGTTCTGCACACAGGAGTCATTCTTGGAACAGGTCTGAGGACTATGTGCAGTGTCATAGACTGAACCTGGGCTAGCCATGTGAAAGGCAAATGCTCTACCTACTGTACTATCTGGCACTATAATGCTGATTTGACTGGCGCTCAGGGATAAATCTTGGCTCTGAGTTCAGGGATCATTCCTGGCATGGGCCCTAGGACCATATGTAATGGGGGATTAAACCCAGGTTGGCCACAGGCAAGGCAAATGTTTTACTAGTTGTACTATTTCTCCAGTACCAACACAAATCTGATTTGATGGTCCATTTAGAATAGGTGATTCAAGAGGTTGAAAATAGTTTCAGGGGATTCCACAGATAGTTGTCACAGTCAGGTGAGAAGCAGAGGGATTAGAGTGGCACTGAGGTCTTCCCCACATTTCCTCTGATTGAATAACCCATAAACCATCTGGTTGAAGTGGGAAGTGGGAGAGAAATCCCTTCATTCTATGCAGAGATCATGTTTATATTTTTCCAAGTCAATAAAATGATGTGGTGGGAGGCTGCACGATATAGGACTTGAGGGCATTTCTAGCCTGAAAGATTTGGATTTGATCTTCTTTTCCAGTGAGAACAAAGCTACCCAGATCAGTAATCTAAGCTCTTTAGGAAGTTTTCTCACAGGCTGGTTCTGTATGTTTTCAGGGCATTTTTACTGAGTAAATGTAGTAAGTGAAAACCACTGTCACATCCATGTGAGACTTTTGGTACATGGCTTCAATTAAAATGAAGCATGAATATTAACACCTCCCAGTTAGTACTTGGTATTCTTGTATCTCCAAATGCTCTGTAATTATTCAATTCAGCCTTTCAGTCACCCATGGTGGCAAGTCTACCTGATTCTCTATGTTCCAGATAAAACAGGGAATTAGAAAGGTTGAGTAATTTAGCCTGTGTCACCCAGCGTGAAGGTACTTATTACGTTCATGAAGCTATGAGGGATTTGAATTCTTCACATAAGTCACCCAGTAGTTCAACTTCTTCCTTATTTGAGTAGCAGTGAGCAATGCAATCCAATCTTCCCCAAAATGACTTGGAGGTCTACTAAAAATTAGTGCCTCACCCCAAATTTATCCTTGAAATTTACAAAAGGAAAGTAATGGGTGGTTATTCCTTTAAGGAGGATTAAAAAGGTAGGGAAGAGAGTACAACTGGTAATGCATATGCCTAGTGCATGCAAGGCCCAGTTTGATCCCCAGTTCTGGGAATCCATATGACTATTCCCCAGTCTATACATAGGCCCTATTGTATTAGCATGTCTAGCAGGTCATACTAACTTAATTAGTTATGGTAATTCAGTGCTCTGGGTCTCTCAGATGTATATCAGATGTTCTCATATTTTCTAGGAACCCCTCATAGTAAAATAAAAACCCACAAACATTACTTTTTCCCCTAGTTCTACAGTAAGACTGTGTTCCAGACCCCTCATTCTTATCTTTCAATGCAACAGAAGGTCACAGTGGAAGCTATGCAACAACCTTTGTTGTCTAGAAATCTTGGTATTTAATACAGAAGCCAAATTAAATGTTGGCCTCAACTCTGATATTATGAAGAGACAAAGAAAATAAAACACCAGATTGATGGGGCTGGAGCAATAGTACAGTGGGTAGGGCATTTGCCTTGCACACAGCTGACTTGGGTTCAATCCTCAGCATCCCAAATGGCCCCCAGAGCACCACCAGAAGTAATTTTTGAGTGCAGAGCCTGGAGAAACCCCTGAGCATCACTGGGTATTGTCCCAAAACCAAGCCCAAACAAATCAAGACAAACAATCCACCAGTCTAACGATTTGTGCCTCTAGTTGTGATCTTCATTTCATTTTGAAATGCTGTCTCATTATTCCTTGTTGTCAGCTAACAAATGTCTATCTGCCTGCCCCAGGCAGCCTAGTTGGAGACTCATATTACAGGGAGACAGTGTTTGATCCACTCCAGCTGGAAACAATCACCACAAACAATTCCTTTGAAAACTCTTTTATTTATTGCCTAAGGTTTTGCTTTCCTGTACAGCTATTTTTGTTACTCAAGTAGTCTTCTGCTTTATTTATTTCTGTAGATCTGTACCCCAGATTCTTGTAAAAACTACATACTAATGACAAAAAATGAATTTTACTATGAAAATTAGAAGTTTAGTTTACCTGTAAACTTGATTCTTTTTTCATCACTCTCAGGCATAATGAATATTTCTGCCTAAATTCAGCAGCTTCTTAGTGTTTATTTTCTATAAAGGGGAGTAAGAAAAATTGTAGATTATTTCTAGTAAAAATATGTTTCCACTTATATTTTGCTTTTAGAAAATTATTAGGCTTTTAGACAGAATAATTCACTTAGTCCCTGGTAGTTGAAGATCTGACCAAACAGTTTGCTTAGTCCCTGGTAGCTGAAGGTCTGTGTCGCTTATTTAGGCTTGTGGCATTATAAATTATACATGTAAAAGTTCCCTCTAACACAATAGCATGGAATACAATAAAAAATTCCATATTATTTAACATCTGTAAGAAGGAACTGTAGCAGTTATAGAGTTAGCACCATTATGCCAGACTACCTAGATTTAAATCCAAGCTTTGCCAGTGAACAAATTTTAAATTTGTACCTTATTTTCAATATCTCCAAATTGGAAATACCTGCAATTATATTGCTATTCTAAACATATAGAGATGGTATGTGGATTGAATGAGCTGGGATAGTGATTAGAAGCACATCAATAGGCCAACAAACATCATGTCGTTGAAGAAGAAAAGATGAATTTCACCTAACAATGAATAAAGCATTATCTAAGTATCTGGTTTTATTCCATACTATTTCCTATTAAAGTGATTTCTGAGAACCTATCAGTGAAATTCAAAAAAGAACTTAGTTACCAAGTTTGAAATTGATACATGGAAAGAAATAGTTGCAAATTTCCACAATAAGTTTTTCAAAAAAATATTGCCATATTTTCAGTTCTCATTCTCTTTTGGAGCCTTTAAGAATATACTCTTTAGACACAGGTTTCATCCCACATATCCATTATGATCTCCTGATCTCTGCCAGCCCTGAGCACTACCTGCTATGCCCCCTAAAACAAATATATATTAATTCCATTGATCTTAGTAAAATTGCTGATTGCAAATGTTAGTGATGGTTACCTAAATTAAGGAAAGGGTAATTTGGGTTAGTAGACTTATAAAAAGAATATCCAATTGCATACTTAATTTGATACTTTTTGGAAAATAGTTACCTTTTTACATTTTATTTTATATGAAGAATGTCTTAAAAAGTCATATTATATAGTGAAAAAATATATACTCTCTAGTTCGATTTCTCAGTTGAAAGCCATATGGATATTCCAAAGGGCCACAAGTTAAAAAACAAAACAACAACACATAAATGGGCAACCCTGGCATGAAACCCAGGGGTTAATCTATAGGAAATGGGGAGAGGCACAGGAAGGAAGCAAGGTTGAAAGGGAGCCAAATTTGGAAAAAGGTTGAGGAATATTGCTGTAACTTAATCTGATGCTTTGAAATGAGCAGATTATTAACATCTAACAAATGATAAGACTTCTTTTGTGGTACAAGAATGGGTCAAACTTATAATCCCAAAAAGTAAATATCAAATATGGAAATATATGTGCATATGAAATAAATATAAGTTCTATAAATAAAATCCCTTAATATAATTAGGTGATATCTGATATTTTTATTAAGCATTCTAGTTATGAGTCATACAGTTAGGAAATGTAGTAAGTATTCCTTGAATGCCTTTATAAAATATTCTCATTTCAATAACAAGAACTTTATAAGTAAAGAATTATTTAGGATATTTTTCTAGGAGACTAGAGGAGTGACTCAAAAGGCTCAAGCACATATTTTGTATGTAGAAGAAGCTAGTTCAATCACTAAAACCATATGATACCTGAGACCATCCACCCACAAAAGAATATTTTTTTCTAGTTCTGTTTAATGTTTAATTTTTGGTCCTTTTCATATTTACAAAATGGATCATGGTCAGAACAATGGTACAGTAGGTAGAGTGCTTGCTTTGAATGTGACTGAACAGGTTCATTCTCTGGTATCCCATATGATCTTCCCAACACCACTATGAGTAATTCCTGAATATAGAGCCAGGAGTAACTAAAAATGTTTTCAGATTACATGGCAAGAAAGTCTTTTCCCTGGACTTTCTCATTTCTTATATGATTAGGTTTATTTTTTATAATTATTTTATTTAAGCACTGTGGTTACAAAATAGTTTAGGATTGAGTTTTAGTCATACAATTTACAAGAGCTTTCATCACTGTTTATTTCCCACTACCAATGACTCTAATTGCCCTTTATCCCCCAATCCTCCAGCCCCCATCTACTCCGGGGCAATTTTACTTCTCTCTGTCTCTCTGTCTCTCTCTGTCTCTCTGTCTCTGTCTCTGTCTCTCTCTCTGTCTCTGTCTCTGTCTCTCTCTCTCTTTCCCTGTCTCTCTCTTATTCCTTTTTGGCACTGTGATTTACACTATCGTTAATGAAGGGGTACCATGAATATTACTAACTGGAAAGTGTCATTTGTTCAACAAGCCTGGCCCCTACACAAGCTAACAAGGGAAAATTGGGTTGAAACTTTTCAGTAAGTTGCTTCAAGTGGAGTTCTGCTTTCCTGTACCCTTCCTGTACCCTTGGGACAACACAGAAGCCTTTGAACTCTGAAATGCCAACAACTAATGCCAGCACTCTTCATTTCAGGGTGACAGCGGTGGACCTCTTGTTTGTGAGCAGTCTCGGGGACAGTGGACATTATTTGGTTTAACTTCATGGGGCTCCATTTGCTTTTCCAAAGTCCTGGGGCCTGGAGTTTATAGCAATGTGTCATACTTCCTCGAATGGATCCAAAGACAAATATACACCCATACTTTTCTCCTAAATTAATTCCAAAGATGATCAGAGACCTTTGCCAGCTATACTCAAAGCAAATGGCCTACTCGACTGTGGAGAGCTTCCTGCAGGGATTTGTACAGAAGCACTTTCACGGAGCAGAGATGCTCAACAGCGCATTGCAAATGTTCGTGTTTGTTTTGGTCTAATTTTATTCAACCTTTTCCTCCAACTTTATATTTCTCTTATTTCCAGTTCAATGGACGTGGGAAAAATATCAAAAACAGTGCTTGTTCTTTTGCCAGATCTAATCTTGGCAGTAGAATAAAATGATCAAACGTAGAGAGAGTTAGACAAAGGCAGGAACTCAGGTAACAAGTGATAGAAAATTCTCTTTTATCTGATCAGAAAAAGGAGACTGAAATTCAAGCTCACCAATCTTTGCCAGCTTATCTTTTTCAAAGCTCGTAACATGGCATATTTCAATATTATCATTGCAGGTTTGCTTAGCTTTCTTAAAAACCAAGACCGTTTAGCTGTTTAAATTATTTACTAGCACTCTTCTAAAGTTTGCATAATCCTAATAATTTATGTGATGCAGTCAGAGGTAAAAACCCAAGAAACATCTATTTAGGAGCAAAATAGTAAGACATATGAATACAAAATGTATTAGCTATCAGCATTAGCACATAGGACTACCTATGCTGAATTTAAATCAGGGTCATAATTTTCTAGAAAACCTTCTACAGATCTTTCCCTGTAATTAGGGTTTGTTTATTGATTGCCATCCTGGTGAATGAGATATGCATAATATTTTTGTGGAATAAATTTTGTTCTACCTATATGAATATTAAAGTTAAGATTAAATTTTGTGGAGAATTTGTAGTAAACTAGAGATACAGTTTAAAAAATAAATTGTACCATGCCCTCAAAGAAATACTTTCCATTTTTCCCGTTTGTAATATTAATAAAGTTGTAGCATATATCTTAAACCATAGTGACTTTGCACGGAGTATAATATTTTATAATTTTCCTTAAAAATCATTATACTATTTTTGAAATGATTGTAATTACCATTTCTTTCCTTGATAAATAAGCAATTATAAATGCTTTTAAGCCCTAGGATGCTTTACACACACTAGTTTCTGAAGTACTAGTGGTGAAATCATTTTTACTCAATAAAAATGCTCAAATTAGGAATCTCCACATGTACCTAATTTAATGATCTGGTATACATTTTTGCAAAAGCCTTTTGAACTAGTAGGTTTACCTACTAACCACCAGCAACTTGGACTGACACAGTTTCTAGAGACTACTTGCAATTTAAACATGTATTTTTATACTTTTTGTAATATATATTCAATTCAAATGCAAAAAAGTTGTCTTAACACTTTGCATGTTATTTATCTCCTGTTCTGGAGTTTTTAAAAAAAAATGAAGAATGTGAAGTCCAGCAATAAAATTGTGATCACAATTGTATGAACGTTTAGAAAACAAATGTCAAAAAGAGCTGTATCTACCTAATGCAGTGGTCCTCAAACTACGGCCCGCGGGCCACATATTGTATTTGTTCCCGCTTTGTTTCTTCACATCAAAATAAGATGTATGCAGTGTGCATAGGAATTTGTTCGTAATTTTTGTTTTTACTATAGTCTGGCCCTCCAATGGTCTGAGGGATAGTGAACTGGGCCCCTGTTTAAAAAGTTTGAGGACACTTGACCTAATGTAACAACTTTAAATTTGGTTCAATCCATGTTCAGTGAAATGTATATACTGTGTTGTACTTATTTCCAGTAATCTCTTATTGCAAATAAAATTATATCACTTTTAATACTATTTAAACAGATGACTATGGAGTAAACATAACAAGTTCCAAAAAATTGTTTTCCACTATAAAAGTTGACAACACCAATCAAAATTTTTCTCTTTAATATAGATAACAGATAGCTCTTTGATACTTTGAAAGGGAAGAAAGCTACTAATAGCTTCACATGATCTATTGGGTATCTAAGAAAAACTTTAGACCTATAAGTATGCAGAGATGTGTAATACCCTGAGTACATTTTGGGAACCCGGTCCAATTCCTTATTCAATCTTTTGGAAAAAAATTCATTTTTAATAGTAATGTTAAAATACTAGATGCCCCCAAATATGATGAAATATGGTTTTCTTGGGAACTAAAGGTGGGCCACATCTGATGGTGCTGAGGAGTGACTCTTGGTGATCCATGGGGTACCACCTACAGTGTAGTGGATTGAACCAGGATTGACTGCAATGTATTGTAATTGCAAGAACTGTACTCTCTCCAGCTTCCAGTGAAAAGCATTGAACTTTCAAAAGCAAAAGATCACATCATTTTGGACAATGTTCTATAAAGGAGATATTCATTTAAAGAGTGAATCCTTATTGGTGGAGGGTGATTGACATTGGTGATGAGAATGGCTCTGATTCACTGTATATGTGGAATTCAAATATGAAAACTGTAGATCTCAGTGATTTCAATAAAAAAAAGTCCTTAAATGATTAATCTTGACTTTTAATCTTTCCTTTGAGGTCTAGATGTGTTTCAGAATCTGAGTGTTTTTTTTTAACTTTTTAAATATATACACTTAAGCAGTAACAAAAATAATATATTTGTAACAAGGTATATGACAATTATATAAAGATTATATAATAGACTTACATCTATTCAGGCATAAGGCTTATATCTAACTTATGAACAAATATTTCAGTTTTCAACGACACTGGGATTTGGGAGCATAAATGAGACATCATGGCCTCCACCTCTTGAAGATTGGCCAATTTGACTCATTTTAAAAGTTTTTCAATTCAGGCTGGAGTAAAATACAGTGGGTGGGACTTTTGCCTTGTGTGCAGCTAACCCAGGTTTGATCCCTAATATCACACATGGTTCACCGAGCACTTTCAGGAATGACTCCTGAATGCAGAACCAGGTGTATCTCCTGAGCACTGCCAGGTGTGGTCAAAAAACAAAACAAAAAAAATCCTCCCAAATTATAGTCTGAGTTATATCCAAATATTTTTACTTATTAGATGTAGATTTGAAAGAATGAGTGCCAGTTGTGAGTTGCATAACAGATTATTTGACCTCACTAATTTTTTCCATATCAAAAAGGCCAAAAGAATGTGCTGGGAAAAGACATACTTTGGGATTTTATGTTTAAGTTCTTTTGTTTTGCTTTGTTTTGGGGTCATAACCGGTGGCACTCAGGGGTTACTCCTGGCTCTACGCTCAGAAATCACTCCTGGCAGGCTTGGGATGCTGGGATTCAAACCACTGTCCTTCTGCATACAAGGCAAACACTTTACCTCCATGCTATCTCTCCGGCCCCATTTTTTTGTTTAAGTTCTTGAGTTGGACTTAGTGAGTAGCTTCATGAATGTTAACACTTTTCAGATTATATTTTAAACAGTTTGTTTTAAAAAATAAGGAAGCAGAAAGCAACTTCCATTAACTATGTAAGATTAAAAATGTTCAAGAAATAACATTCTCTATAAAAGACTATTTACAATAATACAGTAAGTCTACAAAAAATATCAGCCCAGGACAGTAGACAAAGGGTAGTTTTAGCCCTGAGAATAGTATTTTAATAGTCAATAACATCTTGATACAGACATGGGACATAAGCATGAAGATTTCACGAACAATATTCTGATAGCTGAAACATAATTTTCAGATGAACAGATACAGAATTTAAAGTGAACTTAACAAGAGCACATGATCTTATAATAGCACCTGGACTCACTTGAATTTAAGTAATTTATTCTATTCTAACTAAAGCCAGTATACATGATCTGTAATAGCAATGAACTTGTTACGGCATTCCTGTCTTAAAGTGAATTAAAAACCTTTTTTTCTTCAAGAAACTTTTGGAAACCTCCATAGAAATTCTTCTATTCATCTCAATTCACTAATATCTCATTTTTAGAATGTACACCATCAGAGAAATTACAGGGCATTTAAAAACAAAAGACCCTCAAAAAGTCTCTTGAAGATTGTTTTGAGATTGTCCATTCTGATCAGACTATTGTCAATTTTAGAAAACAGGGCATTGTTAGGTAGGCTATAGGCTAAACTGATTTGGTCTACTTTTTCTATGGCCTATTTTCCAGTCCCAAAATTTATACAGATGCTGACCTCATTAAGAATCTCACTGGCAGGGCCGGAGAGATAGCATGGAGGCAAGGCAAAGTTTGTTGGCCTTGCATGCAGAAGGATGGTGGTTTAAATCCTGACATCCCATATGGTCTCCCGAGTCTGCTGGGGGTGATTTCTGAGCGTAGAGCCAGAGCCAGGAGTAACCCCTGAGTGCTGTTGGGTGTGACCCAAAAACCAAAAAAAAAAAAAAAAATCCTCTCATCATTATCTTCACAATGATTCCACCTCAGAAAATACTGAAATGAATCAAGACAAGTCACCTAACAACTTTCACCAGAAGATTGAAGGCATCTTCTCACAGGAAATAGAATACATATTTAATTCCTAACCACATTTTAAGTAACATAAATATCACACTAGTATAAGTACACTCAATTGCCTAGATGGCTCTTTGATTTGTTTTCTCTGGAAGTCAGCTATTGATAATCTTTTTAAATTAACATATAAGTTTTTTTCTGAATTCAGACATTCTAAAAACCACTGTTAATAAATTTTTTTCTCAAATTGGAATCTGCTCAGTTAAGACACTTTCCTAGAATCTGAGATTTATAGATAAAATAAATATAACCCAAATAAATCCCCTTGAAAAATGTTTGCACTCTAAGATAATGAAAATGCTTTTACAAAATCCAAAAAGTTTCATAAAAGCATTTGATTCTGAAAGTATGAATTAAATATTTAATTTCCTTAAACTCTTCCCATGTCAAATACTACTGTCTTTTACAAACATGTCTACAAAAGGACAATAAAGATGTCTTTATTGGCATTTCCAAGCCTGGGAAAATGCCAGTCTCCCTTTCTTTAGGGTTGTTGGTGGTGGGGGGTGGGGGGATTTGGGGAGAATGCAAGTCTTTTGGCTTGATTGAGGTGGTTCAAATTCTTGTTGTAAGACTTTCATCCTTGGAAGGTCCAGCCATCCCTTGGTTCATTATTTTAGAGTTGTCCAAGTCACAAGCTGTTTCACAGACAGGGAAGTGTTCTTTTTCAGCAGCACAGGCATTTGCTGACATAGCAAAGGCGGCAGGAGAATCAGTCATGGATTTTGGCTCCGATACGGCCATGGACTGGTTAGCATATGTAGAGGTCACTAGACCCACATTCTTAGCAACTCTACACTTCTTGAGTGCTTCGCTCTTTGCCTCAGGAGTCAGTCTGTCAAAGTGTTGAGCCTTCAGAATTGGTGATGGAAACAAGGATCCCTGGAGAACTCGGTATATAAACCTAGGATGCAAAAAAACATCATAGAATCAGATGTATCTTGAAGACATTCATCACACACACACACACACACACACACACACACACACACACACACATACTCATTGAGAAAAAAATCAATGCTTGTGGCCACTAGTCTCTGAAACAGGAAGTGGGGAGAGAGAAGTAAATTATAAAAAGTAGAGACAATAGGATACAGATTAACATTTGGAAAGCATTTAAAAATCATTTTAGTTATCAATTCTTTTTGTTTGTTTTGGGGGACACACTCAGCAGTGCTCAGTGGTCATTCTCAGTACTGTGCTTGCTCTCTGACATACAGAGGAAACCATGAGTGCAAGCAACCTACGCAGACAAAATGTGTATTCAGGACATGGAACCATCTCCCTTTCTATAAATCTTTATGGGAACTGTCAAAATTACTACAAACTTGTCCCATTCCAAATAGTAATGCTTATGTTGCTATGCATTCTCAAAAAGCCTATGGGTGCCCAGTTATTGACACAGGATTGAAACCATTGGAAATGTCTTACAGCTTTTGTGTTGTTGTTGCTTTTACATAATCTCATTTCTTTGCCTAGAGGCTACTAAGATGGTAGGGTTATATTCCTGAGCTACAAATATATTCCCTTTGGCATTAGCAAAACCTGACTGCTAGACAGCAACATTCTTGGACTTACCTTTAGATCAGTATTTCCTAACATGGTTGGGAAATATTTGCCCAACATGGGCAACAGCACCCCTACAAGTCTCTGAAATAGTTCCAGGGGGTGAGAGGAAGTAGAAGCCTTGGATATGCCTGTTTAGTTGCTTAAACTTCTGTAAGAGGACATTGGTCAAGATATAGGGCATTTTGGAGTCCCTGAGCCTGGAGATGGAGCAATAGTACAGTGTATAGAGCATTTGCCTTGCACATAGCTGACTTAAGTTCAAACCTGCATCCCATGTGGTCCCCTAAACCCGACTGGGGTGATTCCTGAGCACAGAACTGGGAGTGTCTCCTGAACACTGATGAATGGGCCCCAAATCAAAACCAAATAAAAATCCTGAGCCAATACAGGTATAAGCATGTGACCTAAACTGTAATTTTATTAATTAATTAATTTATTTATTTACACTGATAGGTGTCAGTGTAGTTATTTCTCTAACAACTCACTACTCTTTGAGGTAAGCTTCATATTCTGGGTAGGTCCTTCCCAGCCCTCATCTCTATTGTCTCTGGGTATTATTACAATAATGTCTTTTATTTTTTTCTTAAAAATCCCTAGATGAGTGAGACTATCATGAAAATGGTAGTGAGTGAGAGAAATAGAATGCCTATCATGAATACTGGCAGGGGGTGGAGGAAGGTGGAGATGTGGGGCATTGGTGGTGGGGGTCGTGCACTGGTGAAGGAAGGTGTTCCTTTTTTAGAACTGAAACCCAACTGCAAACATGTTTGTAATCATGGTGCTTAAACAAAACTATTATTAAAAAAAATCACACCTGGCATGCTTGGGAGACCAGATAGGATGCCAGAGATTGAACCCAGGTTGGTCTTGTGTTGGCTGTGTGCAAGGCAAACATCCTACCAGTGTGCTATCATCCGAGCCCCAGTAATTTATTTTAAAATGAATTTTCTAAGGAGGTAGAGTGGGGAGAGTGGGAAAAATTGAGTGAAAAATAAATAAATAGCCCCGGGGGTGAGGTTGGAGGACATGGGAGGCAGAGCGGGAATGGAGGTGGAGGGAGAACAATTCTGTGATGGGAATTCCCCTGATTCAATGTTAATATGTACCTAAAATATTACTGTGAAAGATATGTAAGCCAGTATGATTAAACTAAAAATTATAAAAAAAAACCCTAGCCATCTACTGCCTTCATCAAGATTGCTTTTTACTCTTTCTTAAGTTTAGTTACAATTACACTCTATTGTCAAAAGCAATAATTGCCTCAAGAATAAAAGTAATTCTAATAAAATTAAGCCACATAAGTAGATTTCCTGGGGTGTTAGAGTTTTTTTTTTCTGAAAAGGGATAAAAGATAAATAGATTTGGGAACCTCTGCTCTAGGGACTATGTTCAATAGTCAATTTAGTTTTTGTAATTTTGAAATCTGGGTAGTTTGGGAATTTCCTAAATTTAGTTCTTTTGGGCTAGTTCTTTCCTGTCTCTTTTTTTCTCACATTTTATTAAAATTCAGCAAAGAGAAACCAGGCCAAACCATCAACACTTTGCTTAAAGATCACAGCTAAACATCCAAATTCACATTTACGAATTCTATTTTATTCCTCACAGCAGAACACAACCCAGCCAAGATTTCAGTCACAATATGGCGAAAATCCCTTTTCTCAAATTTTCAATAACATGTTACCTGTTTCCTTTTGAGTCTCACAAGCAATTCTTTTAGCACTCATATTTGTAGTAACACTGCATTCATGATGATAATATTTCTTTTCTATGAAAGGGCTTTCTCAGCCTATGCTTTGACTTTCTTCTGAATTTTCACCTGTAGAAACTTTAATGACCCCATTTCAACTTCCATTCTGGTTCAGAAAATCTAGACTATTTCTATCATGTGCTTTGAAATTTTTCCATTTTACAATAGCCAGAAACTTGGAAACAACCCAAATGCTCGGCAACAGATGAGTGGCTAAAGAAACTGTGGTACATATACACAATGGAATTCTATGCAGCTATCAGGAAAGATGAAGTAATAAAGTTTTCCTATACATGAATGAATATGGAAATTATTATGCTGAATGAAATAAGTCAGAGGAGAGAGATATAGACACAGAATAGTTTCACTCATCTATGGGTTTTAAGAAAAATAAAAGACATTACTGTAATAATACACAGAGACAACAGGTCCATGATATGAAGTTTACCAAAAAGTTAGAGAAATTCAGTTAGAGAAATAACTACTCTGACAACTATCATGACAATGGTAGTTAAGTGATAGAAGTAGAATGCCTGTCTCAAATACAAGCAAGGGGTGGGATAGGAGGGAGATAAGGTGCATTGGTGGTGGGAATGTTGCATTGGTGAAGGGAGATGTTTTCTTTATGACTGAAACCCAACTACAAACATGTTTGTAATCATGGTGCTTACGTAAAGATTTTAAATAAAAAAAAAACTGGAAATAAAGCTCCCATATGCTCCAGCTATTCCACTTTTAGGGATATACCCTAAGAACACAAAAATACAATACAAAAATCCCTTCCTCACACCTATATTTATTGCAGTGCTATTTACAATAGTCAGACTCTGGAAACAACCAAGATGCCCTTCGACAGATGAATGGCTAAAGAAACTGTGGGACATATACACAATTGAAAATTATGCAGACATCAGGAGAGATGAAGTCATGAACTTTTCCTATACATGGATGTACATGGAATCTATTATGCTGAGTGAAATAAGCCAGAGGGAGCGAGATAGAGAATAGTCTCACTCATCTATAGGTTTTAAAAAAATTAAAGACATTAATGTAATAAAGCCCAGAGACAATAGAGTTAAGGGCTGGAAGGACCGGCTCACAATTTGAGGCTCACCACAAAGAGTGATGAACTCTGTTAGGGAAATAACTACACTAACAACTAACATGACAATGTTAAAGAATGAGAGAAGTAGAATGTCTGTTAAGAATACAGGCAGTGGTGGGGATTGAGGGGGGGCATTAGTGGTGGGATGTTGCACTAGTGATGTGGGGTGTTCTGTTTATAACTGAAACCCAATTACAAACATGCTTGTAATCATGGTGCCTATATAAATGTTTATAGAAGTGTAAAAAAATAATGGCAAAATAAATATAAAATATAAAACCTTAAAAATAAATTTAAAAAATAAAATACAAATAAAATAAAAATTTTCCATCTTCTATCCATTTTCCAATTTTAGTGCTATATCAACCTCTGCCATTTTTAAGGTTACTATATTGTTAATGATAATTTCATGCACATGTAGTTTCAACACCACACACATCAGTGTTCACTTCTTTCTACTATTATCCCTCATTCGACAACCCTCATCTGCAACCCCCTTGGGGCTAAGTTTAGTTCTATAGAACAATTTTACAGTTCTTTAGCTTTTTACCTCCACTTTTGAGGTATGGTATTTTTTTTGTTTTGTTTTTTTTGGGTCACACCCGGTGACGCTCAGGGGTTACTCCTGGCTATTCGCTCAGAAGTCGCTCCTGGCAGGCACGGGGGACCATGTGGGGAACCGGGGGATCGAACCTCGGTCTGTCCTAGGTTAGCGCAGGCACCTTACCTCCAGTGCCACAGCCCGGCCCCCCTGAGGTATGATATTTTAATGTTCATCTCAGTTATACTAAAATTTGTACTAGTGCCCTACAGTTGCTGTAATCAGTTGCAGAAACTTGATACTGAGAATCACAAAAAAAACAAACAAACAAACATAATCTTTGGAAGTTCTGAAAGCTAAGAATTTGGAAATCACTTTCATGAAGCAAAAATCAAAATACTGGAAAAGCCAAGTTCCCTCCAGTGGTGAGTGGAGAATCTTCGTCTTTTACCTTCTTCTAGTGGTCACCCATACTCTGGTATGTGGCTAAAATCACTGCTTGCATAGTCAAAGAACTTTATCCTCTTTCATCTGTCAAATATCTCTGTCTCTTTCTGTTTCCAGGTCATAGTTCAAAGCAAGGGCCCAAGGATGACACACTGCTCAGGTTCTGGAATGCTAGAGGGTTACTCAAGCCACCCTGGTAGTCCAGGAGGGCTCTAGCCCACACCTGATGATGTTTGGGGACTACATGGTGTCAGGGAATAAAATCTACTGACTTCCCAGTCTCCTTCTTTCTTTTTGGGTCACATCCGGCCACGCTCAGGGGCTACTCTTGGCTCTGTGCTCAGAAATCACTCCTGGCTGGCACGGGGGACCATATGGGATGTTGTCATTTGAACCACTGTCTTTCCTAATTGGCTGGTGCAAGGCAAACACCCTACCACTGTGATATCTCTCCAGCCCACTTTCTTTTTTTTTTCTTTAAAAAAATGTCTTATTAATTGTTTACTGGAGGAATGTAGGTCACATTCAGCAGTGCTCAGAACTATCTGTGGTGCCAAAACAAAGGCAGGCACAGGATTCTATAAAATAATCCAGATTACCTCCCCATTTTAAGATCTTAATTTGAAAAAAACAAAAACCTCTCACACATACACACATACTCTCCCTCCCTCTCTCTCCCTCCCTCTCTTTCTCCCTTTCACTTTCTCTCTCCCCCCACCCCTCTCTCTCCCCTCATCTAATGTGGCATACACCAGCTTGAGAGATTTGAACTTGAGTGGACTTCAGGTCATTTTTAGCCTAGCACAGCAGTATTAGATATATTTGTACTGCTAGAGCTCCTTATGATTTCTGTCTTTAAGGGTATCACTTGAATGCAATCAAGTGATCTGGTCTGCTTTTAGTTTGAAATTAATAATGGTGGCACTGCAGAAGATCTAAATTGAACAGTGATATTGTAAGCATATAATCAGAGCTTCCCAAGAATGACTCAATGAAGCTTTTCTGCATTCTAAGAGATATCATCAGCCACAAAGGAGCTGTGTTCACAGGTCCTGATGATGGTGTTTCACATTGGAGCTGGCAAAGTGTTTCCTCAATAGGCTAGGTACTGATATTTCAAGCTTTGCAAGCCAGACAGTTTTGTTGAACCTGCCACTGTGGTGCAAAGGCAGCAATAGATAATATATAAAGTAATGAACATGATGGCACTGCTCCAAGAAAACTTTAGTTACAGACACGGGCATTAGGCCAGATTTGGCCTGTGAGCCACAGCTCTTTAACCTATTAAAAAAACAATACAAAACTACTATTTTGACTTTCACATTTTGTTTGACAATATAGAACCTGGACTTACTTTCATATTCCAGATAAAAAAGCTATAAAGGGGAAATTTTATACATTCCAAGAATCTACAAATAAGGGTGGGAAGATACTGGAAGCAATTTTTCTGGTATGTAGGTGACTAGGGTTCAATCCTAATTCCAGATATGTTCTTGAGCACTGACAGAAGTAATCCTTGAGCACAGTTAAATATGTACCCCAAATAAAAAAATCCTAGAGATCAAAAATCCTTCAGCCGGGGCTGGTGAGGTGGTGCTAGAGGTAAGGTGTCTGCCTTGCAAGCGCTAGCCAAGGAAGGACCATGGTTCGATCCCCCAGCGTCCCATATGGTCCCCCAAGCCAGGGGCAATTTCTGAGAACTTAGCCAGGAGTAACCCCTGAGCATCAAAACAAAAAAATTTCCTTCAGCTATTTCCATGTATATCAGCAATTTGTTTAACTAAGATGGGCAGGATGACTAAGACAGGGCAACTATAAAGTTTTCAGTGCTCACAGATTATATTGAGAAACTGATACTTGTTTCTAAGTACTCATTCTTCCCTTTCTCTTTAGAAACTCCCAGATTTGAGCCATTCAGACGATAGATTCCTATACACTCTACTTAGTGATATATAAATTATGATGTGTGAAACTTCTGGGTTGTCCATTGGTGGTGGCCATGTTTCCCTCTATTTTCTCTTCCACAGACAGATAGAAGGATGTGTTGTTGATGAGTCATTTTCATTCATGCAGATGGATGGGATATGATAAAACAAAAACAGAGATGAAAAGATCTAGTCCCTAAATGCCCTTGTGAAGCAAAACTGTCCTATTCTTTGTAGACTACCAATCACGATAGAGTTTTCCATGAGAGAAGGAAATCTTCCAGTTCGTTAAGCTACTATTGGCCTATAGCAAAAGAGTTAACAATGATAATTTAATCAATACACAGCCTGACTTCTCAACTACTCAACATGAGTGTTGCTATCTCATATTAGTTGCTGCTTGAAGAATTCTGTGCCTAAGGATTTTCTTTATTCTCTGGATTATAAAACAAATACTATACCTGGGCAGAAGAGCAACAAAGGTTGTGAGGATGCAAACTAAGTAGAATACTGGATCCAACATGTGCTTCTGCATAATCCAGTAGGGGTTGGAAGGCGGGTTGCAAGTAACACACATGGCTCCGAAAGCCAAAGCAAAGAAAAAATAAGACAAGATGCTCCCAATAATGACCAGCATATGGATCCAAGTCTGTGAGGCAAGAGGAACAGAACACTGAAAATGAGCCTCTTTTGTGATTAGTCCATATCATTATTTAATTCTATAAAATGAGTCAAATGCAGAAAGGTAACTCTCAAAAATAATTCATTTCACAGTGTCCATACAAAATGTGGAATTTGGAGTTTCTTCTTTTTTTTTTTTTTAAATATAGTCACTCACTGGTCTATTCTTTTCATTAAGGCAAGGCCTCAATCCATTGAATCTAAAAGTATCCATTAATATTTTTATTCTATTAACAAGCACTCAACAGGACTCTATTTCCTTACTTGAAATTAAAGATGATCGCGTGTCTCACTTTGATTACGTGACTAGAAGAGTTATGTACAAATTTTAATTGGGTGCAGTGACAGTTAGTGTGCAACTGCATATGTGGTCTCTATTTTCATGTTGTCTCCTTTCATTTTAAGCAAGAAATTCCTCTTACGAACAATTTCACATACTACAGAGACAACACCTGAGTCATTGAGTTGCCTCTGAGAGAACAAATGCTCTACCTAGTTACCCGCAGTCTGAGTTAACCTATAGAACCAAGATATAAATTTGTGTCATACTAAACATAAGTTTTCATTGTCATAAGAACTTAAAATTTTATTCCTTTTTAAATTAAGTCACTGATTTTTTACTGTTTTTTGGTTTGGGCCACACTGGGTGATGCTCAGGGATTACTCCCGGCTCTGTGCTCAAAAATCACTCCTGGCAGGATCAGGGCACCATATGGGTTGCTAGGAATTGAACTGGCCCATCCTGGGCCAGATGCATGCAAGGCAAACACCCTACCACTGTGTTCTCACTCTGGCTCTTAAATTGCTGTTTAATTAACTATTTCAAGTAAAAACCAGATTGCTATCTGAAGTAGAATATTATCATTGCCTGTCATGCTAGCAGTTTGGATTTATTTCTTTATTGTGAGCCTTACCTGACAGTGTTCAGGGGCTACTACTCCCAGATCTGTGCTCAGGGGTCACTCCTGATCATGTTTAAAGAACTACACAGTGCCAGACACCAAACCAGGCCTCCTCTAGCAGTTATTATTTTCCTAGCATCTAGAATTCACTCCTGCTTTTCTTGGTGATAATGTGCTGTACTACATGAAAAAAAAATAGCCACAGGGACCAGATAGATAGTATAATGGCACTTGCTTTACATGTGGTCCACCCAGATTCAATCTATGGCACTCCATACAGTACTCCAAGTAATGCCAGAAATTATCCCTGAATACAGAGCAGGAGTAAGCCTTGAGTATCACTGGGTGTACCCCAAAAACTAAAGGAAAAAATATAGATTGGTCAAGGAATCTTGGCAAACTATTCCTCCCCTAGTGAAAGGCTAACTATGACTAGAAGTAAAGATACACAATTTCATCACCAGGTCTAAATATGGAGGCCAATAAAGGCAGAGAAGTTAGAAAATGCCTGGAGTCAATTCAGACTACATTATTACCCAATACTCTGTCCTCTAGGTTCAGTTATCTAAATCTCAAGAGATACTTTGAGTCCTCTGGGAGTTTTCATCATTTTGTTTCACCATGGTTCTTCAGCTTATCTTCAATAACATTTCTATTTTTTCAGGTTTGCCAGAAATGATTGTTGTTGCTCACAACCAATAAACCCAACCTGACACATTAATAAATAATATAAGCTACAACTTCCTGGAGCATTACTCAACGTACTAAAATATTAAATCACAGATATCAAGATCTTTTAGTTTTAGAATTTTTTTACTCTATGCATGTGGCATTTGCAGATTAGAACTTTTGCAGTACTTTACACTGTTAAGGTATGAAGATAGCAGGCTGTCATTAAAAAAATGATGCCACAAATATTTTGTTTTACTTTATATATAAATTGTTATAATTATTTATAATCAAATTATTTTTTTTGTGGTTTTTGGGTCACACCCGGCAGTGCTCAAGGGGTTACTCCTGGCTCCATGCTCAGAAATTGCTCCTGGTAGGCAAGGGGGGCCATATGGGACACCGGAATTCGAACTGATGATCTTTTGCATGAAAGGCAAACGCCCTACCTCCATGCTATCTCCCGGGCCCCTATGATCAAATTATTTTGCCACGTAATTTCCTATAACATTTCAAACTTTTCCCTCATTAGCTCTTCATACTTTCATGATCAGGATGGTAAATATAGCCAAACATTAGTTAGATCATTAATCATTCATGTATCAATTCAAATTTTTAGTTGAGAATTTGACCTTGTCTTAGAAATATAGCAATAAATAAAATAAACAAACAAAATTATGTCCTCAAAAAGATTATAGTTAATGCGAAGTAAAGATGAATTAGATAATCATATCATTATGTGAAAAGTTGTGGATTATCAGAACAATGAGTAAAAACCAGGGGATGGTATGAGTAAATATCTTCCCAAGAGTTACGTGACTAAAGGAAATAGTATTTTCGATGCTACATAAATACATTTGAGATGGTCAAAGTGCAGTGAATCAAGAGAAAGAATATTGCTAAGACTGCTAAGACTGATGTTATAATAATGAGTTCAATGTATTTGAGTAATTGGAAGAGGGAGAATGCATTTCAAGTTCAGGAATGAGACTGATGTAGTGAAAATGAGGTTGGACAGAGAAGTGTGGATACCTGTATATGAGGTCACATAGAACATAAATCTTTCAAACTTTATTCTACAAAGGAAACCAGGGAAGAATTTTAACTAAAGAAGAACAAGAACATCTGATTATGTTTAAAAAAACAAAAATAAAACCCAATTCTGATTATTCTCTGATGAGGTATAATCTCCCCCTTTTTGGGTTTCAGTTGAAAGGCATCAGTTTGGTTTTGTAGAATGAAGATCATTGCAAGATCATTGTTTCTTGAACCCTGGACACACCCCAATAAATCATATGACTCCAAGAGGTCCAAACAGGGGGCTTCCACTTTCCTGGCTGCATATCCATCTCAACATAATAGGCAATTTAGTAATCTATAAACATAGCCAAGGATCATCTTCTCCCATAGAGTCTTCACTCTTTCATTGCCAGTTGTCTTGCAGGTAGGAAGGGCTTAGCAAGGTCACTAATAGGAGACATATATCCAAACATTTAGTTTCTAGATACTTCAGAGGCACTTAAACCAACTCACCAAGCTCTTGCTTTCAATGACTAGATGGAAGAGGATGATGAACAAAGCAGCTGTGTTCAGGGGATTTCCGAAGGTAAAGATGTCAATGTCTGAGCCCTGGTAGGCCTATAAACAGAGAATAGCAGTAAGTAGTCTTGGAGTGCTCAGTGGTGCATCATCACCCTAGCTCAACTGTGAAAAAAAAGTCTCTTCTACAAGATTCCTAATAACATGTAGGATAAATTTGAGTATCCAGAAAAATGCACTTATTCTCTCCCAGATAAACTATGTCATCTGACTTTTTCAGGTAGTTCCTCTTTATCTTTTATCACAATTAATTTCCTAGAATCTCTTAGTCAAAAAAATTGGAACTGCTCTAGCACTTTACAGAACAGAGAACTATCAAACATGTTCCATTAAATAGGGCTGCAGTTATTCTGGCTATGCCAAGTTTATATCTCTACTAATAAATACCTCCTATTCTGCTATTATTTTACTATATGTACTTATGCCTTTAATGACAGAGTTTCTAGCTTTTTTTAGTTTGCATTTTTTGTTTTGAGGCAACACTAATGGTACTCTGGATTTACTACTGGCTCTGAGCTCTGGAATAACTCCTGGAAGTTCTCAGGGGATATTAAGGATGCTGAGGATCAAAACCAGTTGACTGTGTGTAAAGCAAGTGAATGACCCACTGTATTATCTCTCTGTCCCCAAATTTTCTCGCTTTTAACAATTTTAAGCATTTTCTTCTGTAGATACAGAAGACTACCTAATTTATATTTCTCTTGAAATATAATAAACTGAAAATAGTTGGCTGGCTGGCTGCATTAAAATAGTTTAAAAACCATCATCCCTGGGGCCCGGGAGATAGCATGGAGGTAAGGCATTTGCCTTTCATGCAAAAGGTCATCGGTTCAAATCCCGGTGCCCCATATGGTCCCCCGTGCCTGCCAGGAGCGAGCAATTTCTGAGCATGGAGCCAGGAGTAACCCCTGAGCACTGCCGGGTGTGACCCAAAAACCAAAAAAAACAAAACCAAACAAACAAACAAAAAAAAACATCATCCCTTTCACTATTTCTATTTAGTTTTTTATTTTTAGGGGAGAGTGCCAACTCAACAACACTCAGGAGTTACTCTGGTTCTGTTCTCTTGAACATAATAAGGGGACCATATGTATGCTGTGGACTGAATCAAGGTCAGCTGCAAAAAAAGGCAATTGCCTTAATTTTAGTCTATATTTCTGGTCCAATGTGCAGTTTTGTTGATACCAACCAGGACTAAGCTGCTTCTATTTTCATTGTGTCTGATCAAACTACTTAAATTTTTTTTCCTGGGGAGAGGTAGTAACTATGACATGCTGCTTTGTGCCTACTATTGATATGTTTTGTCTTGTTTGATCTGGTTTTTTTTTTCCCGGCCACACCCAGTGATGATCAGGGGTTATATTTCTGGCTCTGCACTCAGAAATCACTCCTGTTTTGGGGAACCATATGGGATGCCAGGGGATCAAACCAAGGTCATCCTAGGCTAGTGCACACAAGGCCTTACCACTTGTACCACTGGCCTTGCTTGATCTGTCTTAATTAATTTGTATACATTCTTTAGTCAGGTTCTCTATACTTTGCCCACAAATCAAGGTTTTCAATTTGAGGACACTGCTTTAAATAGGTTTAAACTTCGTGGTTACAAGGTTATTCATAATATAGTTGGATTTTTATTTTCTCAGCTACAAAGTTGTTCATGACTGAGTTTCAGTCATACAATATACAATACCTTTTACCAGTACACATTTTCCACTACCAATGTCCCCAGTTTCCCACCTACTCTCCCTCTTGCCTGCCTCTGGGGGCAGATATTTTTCTTCTCTCTGTTTCTCTGTCTCTCTCTTTGTCTCTCTGTCTCTCTCCTTTCTTCTTCTCTTTCTTTTTAGACACTATGGTTTGCAATATTTTTACTGAAAGGGTATCATGTATATCACTTCTGTATCCACATTTTGTCCACAGTGATCATTTCCAACTATCATTGTCAGTGGTCCCTTTTCTGCCCTAACTGTACCCTCTCACCCCCACTATTTGTGGTAAGCTTTCTACCATGGACTGATTTTCCTAGCCCTTGTCTCTATTGTTTATGAGCTTCAATTTAATATTCTCTTATTGTATTAGAATTAACCCAGAACTCATTTTTTTTGTTTTTTTTTTGTTTGTTTTTTTTTTGGGGGGGGGTCCACACCTGACAGTGCTCAGGGGTTACTACTGACTTTATGCTCAGAAATCACTCCTGGCAGGTTCAAAGGACCATATGGAATGCCTGGTTTTGAACCACCATCCTTTAAATACAAGGCAAATACCCAACCTCCATGCTATCTCTCAGGCCCCAACTCATTAATACTGATGCTGGATTCTGATTCTGCATTTTTGATTTGACTCACTTTATTGCATGGTCAGATTTTCCATTTTATTCAAGCCACTTACAAAAGTGACCTGATAAGCTACAACAGGGTTAAAAATGAAAGAACTCAATAAAGAACTTATAGTGAATCTAATCTATTACCTAACAGTTGGGGAGGGAGTTATCATTTAATTAACAACTTGATTATAGGAGGAATCTATATTTTCATTCTAGAAATTGACCAATCAAGTTCTAAGATGCATCATTCTAAACAGTACTTTTTGTAAACAAAGACTCACATAGTAAGGCACAAAAAAGCAGACCAGGCTCTGATAAAAGGCATCCAATAAGGTGATCCAGAAGGTAAGAGGTGAGTATGCCTGAAAATGAAAGAGATATTGGACAGGAAGTCAGATTAACAAGGGTGAAAGCAAAGGTGAGAAGCAATATGCGGCAGGCCTTATTTTGATGCTACAAGCAAAAATTATGCCTTTATTCTGCCACTCACATAGCAGATGGGATTTGTTACAAGCAGTGAAAAATTGAATGAGATGATGTCATCCATGAGAAATAATACCTGGAAGGAGTTTCTCTTCCTCTCCTTTTATTTTTACCATAAAAATAGGTAGATAAATCTACCTCACCACTGTACAACTTTCAATTTCCTACTGTTTCAGAGTAGGGATCTTAATGATTTTTTGATATGATATTCTATAACAGGCATTCAACTAATACTTGCTATTCTTATATAACATATGAAGTACAGAATTGCTTCTAATCCAATCCCCAAACAAAAACACAAAGGAAGACAAAGAAAGATCAAGTAGGTATTTGACAAGCACTTAAAAGAGGCTTCCAAATAAGAACCAGCTCTGGTTGAATGGGATTTTGTGAGAACTCTGAAGCTACACAGGTCAGAGTGCTATGGTTTATTAGTGATGTTCCCTCTTGAATAAAGTAATAACATTTGCATCCTATTCCTGAAATAGTCCTTTATCATGTGCTCTGAGTCATTTTCTTCCAAATGAAAAAGGAGGCTGTAATTTCCTTGAAATGTCTAATTCTCTCCTAAAGAACAAATTATTAAAAAAAAACAAACATGCTAATTCTCCATAAAAAATGTCTTCCATTTTCAAAGATCTCACCTGGAATATTTGCAGATAGCTTTTTTTTTAATACTTTAGTTTTCTTTGTAAATTCAAAGCAATGAAAATTTATAGTTTTGAGCCAGGGAGATGGCTCCGGGGGCTACACTAAATGGGCTGCATATAGGTACTTAGATTAGATCCCTGGTATGACATGGTACCCAAAATATGCCTCATGTGCACACACCCCACAAATAATTCATAATTTCCTATCCAATTTCTTACTGAAAATTATGGAATAAATTACTTGTCTTTTTAAAAATTCAAGTGATCATACTATGTAAGAACCATAGTCAAATGATGAAAGAGTGTGGTAGAATCAATGTGGCAACCAAAATACTGCCAGCAACAGACAACAACTTGGTATTACATTAAAATAGAACTTCAGGTTTCTGGGGCTAAAGAGATGGCACAACAGAAGTGTGTTTGTCTTGCATGCTGCTGACCCAAGACGGTTTGATCCCTGGCATCCCATATAGTCCCTCAAGCCAGGATCAATTTCTAAGCATACAGCCAGGAGTAACCTCTGAGTGTTACAGAGCGTGGCCCAGAAAGCAAAAAAACAAAACAAACAAACAAACAAAAAACAAAAAAGGGAACTTCAGGCTTCTGAAGGACTAAAGGTTTTTCAAAATAATAAATTTGGAGCACAATTTCTTCAAAGTCTTGCAAGTAAAAGGTTTAGGGCAACAGGGAGAGAAGGGTCAATATAAATTATAGGACAGGCTGTAACTCTTCTAAGATTAACTCCTGGCATCCACTGGGAATTGAAAGAGGAAATCTGGACACAGGATCAAAGTCAGAAAAGATTATGTGGCTGAGGAGAGATGGACAGAGCACAATTGCTTCTTTGGAAGGAAAATTTCTGGCTACAGTCTTCTAGACTCATCTCTTCTTAAGAAGATAGTTTCTATAAACAATGACAAGAAGTGGCCTGAGCACAAAATAGAAATTATTTGGATGCTTAAATAAAGTTCAAATTATCTGATATCTAATGTCTTCTTTAAAACGCCACATACCAAGAACACATTTGCTCTTAATGTGTAATAATTATTAAACTCACTAGCTCAATTGAAGGTGTATAAAAATTGATAGAAACAAAATAAGTTCAGGAGATGGAGTGGTGGTGTCCACCTTGCCCACGCTAGCCTAAGACAGACTGTGGTTTGATCCCCCTGGCATCCCATATGGTCCCCAAGCCAGGAGCAATTTCTGAGTGCAGAGCCAGAAGTAACTCCTGAGTATCACCAAGTATGCCCCCCCCCCAAAAAAAACAAAAGCTAAAAGAAAGTTAGACAATAGAAAACATTTTACTTTTCCAAGTTAAGGACTATACATTTTTCAGTCTATATAAATGGACTTTTGAACCATTTACTATAGAATCACAAAATAACTGAAAGGCTGAAGTGCATGGCTTTGTGAGCATGGCCAGGTACAGGCAACAAGTAAGTGATATAAAATAAAATGAAATAAAACACTTGCTAATTTTTTTCAGTGCCTTACTTTCCACAATGAACTTGGAATTTAACTAGGGTATGGGAAACAGGACAATCTTTATATTAAAATTCTCTACACATTACTGATCACTGGCTTGGAAATTAAGTCAGATTGAGTCCCTTTAGGAACCCCCCACATAGTTCTTTGATCTAAATGAATTGGATGATATGGTGAAAGCTGAAGGCATGATTTCCTTGTCCATATATCCTTAGACAGGGGTTCTCAAACTTTTTAAACAGGGGCCCAGTTCACTGTCCCTCAGACCACTGGAGGGCCAGACTATAGTAAAAACAAAAATTATGAACAAATTCTTATGCACACTGCATACATCTTATTTTGATGTGAAGAAACAAAACGGGAACAAATATAATATGTGGCCTGCAGGCTGTAGTTTAAGGACAACTCTCCTTAGGTAATCTACAGGCATTAGATTATTCTTAATTTTTAGAAGCTAGCTAGTTCAAATATGAGTCAAGTAGACTAGACTGGGGAGGGATGGGGATGGGGAGAAGAGGTGGATTACAAGCAACACAAAGTACAGTATCACTTGTGGCATAGGTAACATGAATCTTTGACTCTTGGGTACATTAGTGATAGTTAAAATGCAATTCTGCACATCAAAACCTTAAAAGTTAGCACTATTGTAATCATGTGTCCTTATCTATCAATAAATAATTTTTAATTAAGGCCAAGAATAGTTTAGGGGTAATATGCTTGCCTTCCACATAACTAACCCTAGTTAATTCTGGGCACCATATGATTCCTCTGTGCACTACCAGTATGAGTCTTTCTTTTTGTTTTGTTTTTGTTTTGGGGCCATACCCAGTGGCACTCAGGGGTTACTCCTGGCTCTGTGCTCAGAAATCACTCCTGGAAGGTATGAGGAACCATATGGGAAGCCAGAAATCGAACCACCATCTGTCCTGGGTTGGCCGCATGCAAGGCAAACGTCCTTCTGCTGTGTTATCTCTCCAGCCCTGAGTCTTTTTCTTTTCTTCTCTCTCCTTCCTCCCCCTTTTTTCCCACAGCGAACTTATTTATTTAATCTCTTAACTCCAAGAAGTTAACATGCAAAAGTGACTAATAAAAATTAATAAATAGAATTTATGCAGATAGTCTTGAATTATTTTCATGTGTCATTAAACATGATGTTTTAAAATTTTTTAAATAGCATCGAGACTGTACAATATTGAAACAACTTAATAGGAATAAGTTATCTGAAATTATTTTATTTTATGGAATCATAAAGAGCAGCATGAAGCCTGAAAATATCCACAATTAATAGTCTAACCCTGCGATGGCGAACTATGGCATGCGTGCCAGCGATGGTACGCGCGAAGGCCTTGAACTGGCATGCGGAAGGTCCACAATTAAGATATGCGGCGCTTGCCACATAGTTGTTAGATACTAAAATCTTGTTATTAAGGTTTAATTGACATGCTGGCACTTTTGAGGAAATTTTTTGGTTTTGTGCGGCAGTTTGGGCACTCAGGCTCAAAAAGGTTAGCCATCAATGGACTATGGATAGTTAATAACTTTTCCAAATTCATAGAGGAGGTTTAACAGTTATTTCCAATTTGCTAGTCAGTTAAGAAACAACTTCAAACTCCTTAGTTATAGATTTCATGATATTGTGATATTGTGAGAATACCACATAACAAAAAATATCTGGAAATAGTATTGACAGGGTTGTGGTGAGAAAGGAATCCTCAAATATTATTGGTGGAATTGCCATCTGGTTCAACTTCTATGGAATAAATCCGGAGATTGCTCAAAAAGAACAAAACTCCCATATAACCCAGCAATACCAATTTTTGACATCTCTCCCCAAACACAAAACCATTAGTTAAAAAGGATATATGCATATATTTGTTCATTGCCCATTTAGTACAATAGTCAAGATATTGAAACAACCAGATGCCTAAATACAGATAAATGAATCAGGAAGTCATATGTAGACACATTGGAATACTATACAGATCTAAGAAAGAACAAAATTGTGCAATTTTCAGCAACATGGATGTAACTAGAGGACATCAGGTTCAATGAAGTCAGTAAGAATAAAAGTGATAGATACAGAATGATCTTGCTAATATATGGGACTTAAAAGATAATAGCAAGGTAGCAACGAAGGCCTAAAGGCAACATAACTGGACAACTGACTTATACAATTGAGTTGGGGAAGGTGAGAAAGAGAGTGCTGAGAAAAGGGTACATGGCGATAGGTATATTGCTGGAATGATGTTCATGTGAAAGTATTATTGGTAGGACTGTAAAGCAAAAAAAAAATCAAATTCTTTAAGTATGAACATATAACTGAGTTAAAAGCAATCTAAATTATCTTTGAGAAATGAATCAGTGAATTTCAGGATCATACATAAGGGTAGGATGAATAAGTACTTACAACATTTCCTATACTAATATAGTTTAAATATTAGTAAGATGAATTCAATGTTATTCCTTTCAACATTAACAAAATGTGTACACAGATAGACACTATATGTGTGTATATCATAGACAAGACATACTTGGCAAATAGTAAAGGAATCAAAGAAACAGGATCCCTAGTGAAGAAAAGGCAATACAATAACAAATATAATTCAATTTAGAATTGTATAATGTTAAGTATAGGAATAATTACTACACTTTATCAGTATTACCTGAAAGTCCAGTACATAGCGATATGAGATAATCTTTAAGTAGAATCTCTTTTAATACATAGAAGATAAAATAAAACTAGTATACCAGCCTTAGTATTTGATGAATATAGAAATGACCATATTAAAAATAAATCCATTAAAATGTAAGGATGTCATTTTTTGTTTATTGTCATGTTGAGAACTCTATTATCTATTTATTTTGCCAACACCATTATTTTAGACTTGCAGTGCTATATCCGGCCATAATGGCAGACAGCCTGGGCTCAATTCAATTGTACCTAGATTTGTGACCCAAACAAGTTACTTAAGATATCTCCTGGGCCAAATTTTCCTTACTCACAAAGTGTAGTTAATGAAAGCCTCTATCCAGAAAGGTTACTTGAAGGTCAGATTCTATTCGGGCTCACAAGAGTGTCTGACATACAGAAGGCACTACATAAATATTTATTAGGGCTATGTTAGTGCTGATTATTATTCTGTGAAAGGTAAATTATGAAGAAAAGAATTTTGAAACAGTCAGCTCAGTTAACTGGCTATTTACAAGAACACTCTAGGTAAGAGAAAACAGTGGCAATGACAAAAGGATAAAGAAGTGTGGTGTATGTTGGGAGAAGACAGATGTAAAGCAATAGGTCATAGATAGACCAATAGGATCAGAGATCAGTATATAATAATAAGACATGGTTTTAGGCAAAGGAAGCTGTTTACATTACTTCCCTGTTTTACCTGATAGTAGAATGTGAAACTTGAAACTCTAACATGGGTTGCAAAGACTGAGAAGGATTCACATTCCAGCTCTGATAAATTTTTCTTTTAAGCTGTACATTTATTTTTAAAAAACAAACTTACATTTTTTATCTCTTATCTTATAAATCAGCACTCCTTCCTTTTTCATATTGGGACACAGATTACCTTATTTTACCACAATTTCCACATTTTTCTATAAAATTAAGAGGAAAGGAATAAAGAAAGGCTGGGGGTCAGGGGCCAAGTGGTCTTGGACGCATTGGCAGGGAAGTAAATAAGAACAGAACTAAATATCCAAGTCATTGTCAATAATAATAGAATCAAGGGACTAAATTTTAACAATCTAAACTCAAAGAGGTCTGTTACATTGGAAGGCCAGAAGTCAAAGGGTGGTGATATAGGATGCAATTTGGGTTAATTTATGAAGGGAAGTTCACACTGGTGGAGAGGAGAGTCTTGACTCATTGTATACTGAAATTCAACTATAAAGGACTCAGTAGATCACAACTGTTTTAATAAAATAAAATTTAAAAAAATTACATGTTTTACTCAAATTCTTCAATTAGGGATGTAAAGTGCTACAGTCTTTCTTAGTCTTTTGTGAAGAAAAATGGTTTGGGCCATGGCTAGTTCTCAGGATTGATGCTCAATGGCAGTGAATAAATAACAGACATGCAGGCATCTAAATACTAGATTTCCAGAAGGTTTGAGATAGTTTTACCTGTGTTTATCTCATAAGTAAGTTACCCAAGTAATTTAATGTTGTGGTGGGAATAGGTATCATTGTGAAAATCAAATCATCCGAAGTTACAAATTGTTATGAATGTCCCACAATAGTTGAGGTGGGCTAATGGAAAGATAGTCGGGTATGAGCCAATGAGCATCAATGTAAGCATTTTAGCTTTGACTCCTACCTCTGATTTTTGCCCACTCTTGTACAGCTCAGGCAGTTGCATGAGAGTCTCTGCAGAAACATCTTTCTCTAAAACACCATAGATGACGGGAGGGGCAGAGGTGAAAAGGAGATTGAAGAAGATCAAAACCCAATAGTCAGTCATGGATGTTCCTGAAAACCCACAAAAGAACTGGTACCAGAAAAGTAGGTTCACATAAGCCTAGGGAAACAAAAAAGAATATTTGCATCTTAGAAACAACCAAATGTGCTAGGGTTATACATGTCATACACTGAACTGTGCCTCTTTCTAAATAGAATACAACTTACATTGAAGATTTTTCTTTTTTCTCTTGCGGTATATGCTTTAGTACATGAAAACTCATATATACACATAAACTATATGTCAACTACTTCATATTATTCACAAACATCATTTTAAGAGAGTTTTTTTAGGAGTTTCTTTAAACAGAAATTAGGATCCTGGATTCTTAACCTACTAGTACAAGGGTTCAACACAAGGTGTAAAGATAACCTGTGATGCCGAAGATTACTTAGGTGATTACCTAATTATCTAGGCCACCCCGGTGGTTCTTGAAGGAACTCTAGAGATTCAACAGGCAATACCTGGGATAAAATGCAGTGCTAGAAGTGGAATGTGAGTTGGCCACATTTTAGGCATGTGTCCTACTGTATTATCTCCTAGTCCTATTCTAAATGTTTAGAAAGATTCTTTGCAACTGTCTTAATAGCTGGGAAATTCTTGTTTTTCCTCATTTTACAGAAGGAAAATCTGTGACAGTCTAAGAAACATGTCCAAACTTACTTGATTAATATATATATAGTGGAGTTGAGACATTTGAATGAGAGATAAGTTTTTCTTTCTTCCTTTTGTTTTGTTTTTGTTTTTGTTTTGTTTTGTTTTGTTTTGGGTCACGCCTAGCAGCGCTCAGGGGCTACTCCTGCCTCTACATTCAGAAATCCCTCCTGGGCTGGCTCGGGAAACCATATGGGATGCCGGGGTTCGAACCATTGTCTTTTTGCATGCAAGGCAAATGCCTTACCTCCATACTATCTATCCGGCCCCTAGATAAGTATTTCTTAACTGAAAGCTATATAGCTATATAGCTCCTTTTGGACACACAGAATATAATATACCAAGGAGGTCACAGGAGAAAAATAATCACTTAAATGGGGGAAGGGGATGGGATGATATAATAAGGGCCAACCAGTAGGACAGAGGAGCCACTTCAAAGAAAGAAGGTCATCAGTGGGCAATGATGGAAAAGGTGGAGAAACTTTAGTCTAGAAGACAATAACTTAGTCCAATGCTAGTACAAAGCACACATTTAGCAAATGCTCACTTTCTTGTTATCTGAATTCACAATTTCTTCCTGGTCATGAAATGGGATGATATCAGCAGATCTACTACCCACAATTGGGAGGAAGTTGTTGGAAGAAAACTAAGTTAATATGTATTTCTTCATTTCTATGAAGGATGGCATTTCAAAATAATAATATACAAATTTATGTATACTACTAGCCTGCTACCTATGAGCTTATAAGTAAGGGAAGCAATTTTAGGTATATAAAAGAGGACACTGTTATGTGAATGATATCCTAAAGATTAGATATCAGAGCTCCTCTTCAAATTCTGTCCTTTTAGGAATAACACAATCAAACTAAAGTTTCTTAAATATCAAATAACTGCCATGTATTAATACATTTTCTGGGATATTAGACAATATTAATCTGTGAGTGCTAACCAGCTAAGCCAAAGCCTCCTATTGGGCTTTTGTTAGTATCTATCTTTAGTCCACTATGAAGAACATCAAATTGAGATCCAGAGCCTACTTTTTGCCATCTCCTATAAAATTGAAGCAAACCTTTTCATTTTCTCCTGACAGGTAACATTAAACATTTCATAATTCTGCTTGCCACAACCTTCTTGTGGAAGGTCAAAAATTGGATTTTAAATGAACCTGACAAGGCTTAATTGAATTTTAATGCACAGGGAATAGAAAATGCAAGCAGATGGACAAGCCTAGTAATTTGCTGTTGGCAGTTAACATAGCATATTCTCAGATTATTTCTGGAAATGTGGCATAGGTGTTTCTGGCTGCTCTTAATATTATAATAAGGGAAGTAGTTTAGCACAGTGTACTTCATCTTCATTCTTTACTCGCAGACAGGAAGATGGAATTAGAAGGGATTGATTTCTTGGTGCTACATACCACATTTTTATAGAAAAAATAGAGAATCATGTTGGAGAGTCGTGTATAACACCAGTGGCCATGAACAAGTAGTAGTTTGCTGAGATGTTTGAACTGAGAAACAGCGAAGTCACTGGCCATCACAGCCTGCAAAAACAATGGAGAAGTCACATGTTAAAACAGCTTGACTAAAAAGCACATTTGACTTAGCTGAGTGAAATCAATGGTCTCAACCCAAAATGTTGTTAAAAAACAAAAAAACAAACAAAAAAAAACCAGATAAAACAATAAATAAAAGTCCAAATAAAAACCTGAAAACCCACCCCTGAATACTGAGCTGTAATGCACTGACTCATATAACTACCCAGTTTTTCTTCCAAAATGACCAATTGTATAAAATCAAATTCTTAGGACAGTAGAGAGGTTAAAGCACTGGCCTTCAATGGAACTGGCTGAGATTCATTTCCTAGAACCCAATAGAGTCCCCCAAATACTGTTAGGAGTGAACCCTGAATACAGAGACAAGAATTAGATCTGAGTCTTCAGGTGTTACAATCTTCCCTTAAAAAAACACATAAATAAATAAGAATTTTCCTAGTTTAGAATCATGATACAATTTTTGCAATTCCAGTTTCCTTAGCCAGCAACTCCTATAATAAGAATGCTCTGTGCTGCAGACTGCATGTGCTTCTCTTCAATGGGGAAAACAGAAAAAAGAACTGCAGTCACACATAAATTGATGGAATTGGAGAATGGGGTAGGTCAACAAGATGTCACAGCTTATAATTCTTGGGTAACTCCCAAAGCTCACATTACCTTCTTCCTCATACTCACTTGTTTCACACACACACAAAAAAAATCACTGTGGCAGAAAAGATTTAATAAGAGTTTTTGCCACCACCTCACATATATACATATAAAGACATATACTTAGACACCTTCACATAAATAAGACATTCACACCTCTCTCATTCTCATTCTCTAGCCCCCATATTGTTTAAGATCCTTTAATAAAATCTTTAGCAGCTCTCATCATTGTCAAAATTTACAGTTATGGTGAGGCTGAAAATGTATATATACTTATGAATTACATATGTTCATTTTGGGGTGAAATAAACTGATATGGCTAAAATAACCTAGAAAAATACCACAATGCTTATCCACTGAATAAACGGATACACTTCCCATACCCGACTCCTTAGCTAACCAGAGACTCTCTTTACCTATGCTGGGACATGGTACTCGAACATCATGACATCCACTTACCTGCATGCCTTCTTGACCCGAGATCCCTATCCCAATGTCTGCCATTTGGATCATGCTCACGTCATTGGCACCATCACCTTGGGTAGGCAGGAGGAAGGAAAATCATATTCAATAAAGAGAGAAAAGATGGCAACATTGCAAATCAATAGTGACAATTCAAGCACACCAACAAATCCTTCAGTTCATCCAGTCTCCAAGTTATCTGGAAGCTAATGAAGTACAGTGAAACGTGAAAGCTGCAAGCCATCAGGAAGATAATACCGAATAATGTCTTTCCTATTATAGGTCTTATCTGGAGTGTCTCCTCTCCCCATTTCACTTACACCACTTGGAGTTCTCCATACACTGCACCTTCCAGTCACTATACATGTTGTCTCTCTATCACTCCCTCCCACCTTCATTAAGAGCCTATTTCAGGGGCCCGGGAGATAGCATGGAGGTAAGGCGTTTGCCTTTCATGCAAAAGGTCATCGGTTCGAATCCTGGTGCCCCATATGGTCCTCTGTGCCTGCCAGGAGCAATTTCTGAGCATGGAGCCAGGAGTAACCCCTGAGCACTGCCAGGTGTGACCCAAAAACAAAACAAAAAAAAAAAGAGCCGATTTCAATTGCTCTTAATCTCACCTTGGTTGCAACTTCCTTTGAAGAATCCTTTTTATGCTCCCCTTAGATGAGATGCCCCTTCATAAAGTTTCATAACAATCGTGTATATATCTGTCTTATGTATGACATGATTATTGGTTGCATCTAGTTCTCTTATTTTCCCTCAATACACTGGGAACACTTTTTTGTTGTTGTTGTTTTTTGGGGCCACACCCGTTTGATGCTCAGGGGTTACTCCTGGCTTGGGCGGACCATATGGGATGCTGGGTATCGAACCTCGGTCTTTCCTTGGCTAGTGCTTGCAAGGCAGACACCTTACCTCTAGCGCCACCTCTCTGGGCCCACTTTTTTTTTTTTTTTTAAGAAAGAGGTATTATATTCTTGTTGTAATGAACATTCATTGCTTCCAACTGTCCACCAACCATTCATGTGATTTCTAGCAATAGTCAAAATTTCCTTGGGAAATCTAGGCCCATGTAATGTGTTTGAATAAACCCAAAACACTTAGATTTAAGATGAGAAAATCAGACCTGGGTCCTGGACCTTGAATAATTCTTTGATTTATATGTTCATTCAATAAGAGAGTTGATTAAAATTCCACCCAAATCCTGAGATTTCATTGCTCTCATCATCTCAGAGTTTAATCTCACACTGCTTTTCTTTTCCACTTAAACTTTTTTTTTGAGGATAATGTCATCTAATATTATCAAGGCTTTAAGGATCACAAGATTTATGACTCCCCAATTTATAAATCTAGCCAATTTCTCATCGCCGACTCCAGATTTTATAATCAGCTGCCTGCCTTTTATCACTCCACAGACATCCAGTAGACCTTACAAACTATTGTACAAAACCCAACTCCTGAATCCATCTCTATAAATGGCAGCTTCGTCCTATCTGCTCTGAGGGACAAAAGCTCATCAACCTCCTTGACTTCATCTATCATACAACGTATCCAATCTATCAGCAAATGTCATCAGCTCTTTCATCAAATCTAATAAACAATCATACTATATCCTCTGAATCCATCTGAGTTCCAGCTATCATCTTTTGCCTGCATTATTTCAGCGGCATCCCAATTATGTGCTTGAAAACTCTACAGTGACTTTCACCCTGCTACCAATGTGATCTTTTCAAATTTAAGGCGCATCATGTTCTTCCTCTGTTCAAAATCCTTCAGTTGCCCCCATCATTTTTAATAGCCTTTCCAAAACTAAGTGATCTGGCCTCCAGCCATCTGACTGTCCTTAGCTGCCCCACAGAAAACTCCTCCCTTTGCCCTATCAATATAGACTTCAGACATCGGAGAATGGTACATGGTCTTCACTTTCAGAGTCTGTCCCATCAAGAATGTTCTTTCTATAGATTACCTCTAGTTCCCTTATTATTCTGCTCACATACAACCTGTTCAGTGAGACACAACAGTTACCAACCTGCCCTCTAGAGCTCTAATCCCTCTACAACTATCTTGGTTTCTCAGTAGCCTTTAGGGCTATCTAATACCATAGATATTAATGTTTTTTATGTTCCTTCTTTTTTATTCTGAGTCCTCCAAACACCTAAGAAAATGCTTTGCGGCTGAAGTTATTGAACAGCAGTTGGGTGCTTACTGCCTTCCTCATAGTCAAAAGGAGTTTGATCTATAACACCACCAAATGGTACCCCTGAACTCACCAAAATGATCCCTGAGTGCACAGGCAGAAGTATGCCCTGAGTACTGATGGGTATAGTTCCAAAACTAAAAAAAAAAAAATGGGGGGTGCTCGAGATATGATACAGCAGATAAGGGCCTAGCCTTGCATGTGGCCAACCCAGGTTAAATCATTGACATTCCATATGCTACCCCCGCCCCCCAGCACTGCCACGAGTGATTCTTGAGGGCAGAATCAGGAGCCACTCCTGTCAACCCTGTAAGTGGACCCCCAGAAACAAATAAACAAACAAAAAAAGAAAAGGCACTTCATCAGTTTCACACACACTCATATCTTTACTGCCTAAATGCCTGGTGCATAGAAGGCACTCAATAAATAGTTGTTGAATAAATGAATTGTTCAAGTGAATGATGACCTTGCTGAAGAACAAGTAGATTGCTCAGTTCTTTGAGTATATTACCTTTACTTAAACCCAGTTAATTTGAGTGGCAGGGGATCTTAAAACAAACAAACAAACAAACAAAAAAACCCAACAACAGGAGTCCCAGCCTTATGCTTTCCATGTCATATTCCTATCATGGAGAGGAATACAAGATGGCAACTTTCAGAACAGGTGAGACAATAAATAGATGCCTGAGGAAAAGAGGAAAGCCCTAGGCAAGGTAGAGAGGAAGAAGGGAGAAAAACAGAAAAGTGCATGCAGACTGAAAGAAAAGAAAAGGGACAGACAGAAGCATGGAACCCAGTGTCACTTTAAAGTCAGACCGACTTGGGTCCTCTCCCCACTCACCAATGGCGAGGGTCATCACTCGGAGATGGTTGCGAACCAATTTCACCACCTCACTTTTCTGTAGGGGTGTAGCTCGACAGCAGACCACCGCTTGACAGTAGGCGGTCAGCTCCAAGAACTGCTTCTGTAGACCTTCCTGCAGGGCAAACTCTAGGGTCTTCCCGGTGATGATAAGTCCAGCCCGAGGCTCTGAGTCTGGGATGGTGGAAGGTGGACGCACTTTTGCACTAAAAGAAGCAAGTTCTGGAATGACTGAATTCTTTTCCTGAAGTTCCTTCAAGATTGTCCCCATCAGCATCTCACAGGCATCCTTAAAATGAGGGTCAAAGACAGTTAGCCTTGAAGCCTGCTCTGCTAGGACAAGGAGATTCATCACTGTAATTCTTTACAATTGCTGCAGTGTAGGAACCCCAGATAGTGAATAATGAATTCTTAGCAAAAACTTACAGCTCTTCCCGAGATTTCTTTCTGTATGTGGGAATTATTTAAGGGAAAGGGAACATCTCACCCAAAACCCATATTAACAAATAGCTATGGAATGTTATTGTGTACAATTTACTTTCTTCAGACAGTGAATCTCAGGGTCCTTAGTTTTCTTCTGTGACTCACTAGCTGCCCAATTTTAGATAAATTATGTAACATCACTAAGTCTTAATTTCTATCAGAAGAATGCAAACATTACCAACACTATAATATATATATGAAGAACTGATAATAAAATAATGTATACAATATTTCATTGTAAGTCATGGTGTACAAAAAACTTAAAAAACAGTAATTGCTATTTAATTTTCTATTTTTGGGGGGTGGAGGGATACATCTTGTAGTGCTCTGTACTCAGGGGATCATATGGGGTGCTGCAGGCCCAATAGGGGTTGATGCATACAACGTAAGTGCCTTAAACTCTGAATCATCTTTGGGCCCTCTTATCTAAATTTAAAGTAAATACATTCATATTCCTATTATTTACTATATATTGAGGAACAACTATATATTGGAAAACATTCTGAACTCCAAGGATGTGTAAATAAACACCCTCTCTATGCCTCTATAAAGTGTATATGCTGGTTCTTTGTGTTGTTTATTATATTCTTCCTCTGTCAATCTCTGTTTCTAATCTCACAAGTTAGAAAATTCTTTAAAGGCATGTATCACTTTTCCTTTCCTTTTGAAAGTTTTCATTATGTCTAACATAGGCAACAGATAGAAATTGCTAGTCACTATATGGCTTTTATTAAAGGAAACCTAAAATTATTGTGTCCAGAGATGACACAGCAAGAAGGGGCATGTGGCTGACTAAGTTCAGTCCCTGATATCCCATATGATCCCCTAAGCACTGTCAGGAGTGATTCCTGAGTGTAAAGTAACACCTTGAGCATCGCCAGGTATGGCATCAAACTCCCTTCGCCCCAGCCTCAATGACTAACAAATCCAACAAAAAATCCAGGAACAGTGTGTTTATGCTGTTACATTAAGTTTAAAATAGTTTACTGATAAAAGTGTCCATTGTCTGTCTCTTGATATTATTACTCAGTCATTTGTTCAAGTGTTTACTAATAATAATGAAATATGAGGTAGAGTAGAAGTAGATGTGAATACATAGGTAGGGCTCAACAAATTTAATAATTACATAAAATATAAAAGCACCAGTTCTACAATAGAACAAACTGGAATTCATTATCTTAGGAAAAGCAAACAAATGCCACATATTTGAACAACTCCAGGAAAGGTATATAAAGACAAATCAAATTTTCTTCTTAGAGGTTCAAAATAAAATAGTAACAGTTACTTCTAAAAATTCGTCCAGATTCTGGTTGAATTAAAACGGTGCATTTAGAAGACAATATAGCTTGTAGCCATTGGAAATAAGATAGCTATCAACATGAGAGGATGTTTAAGACAATTACTAAGTGGAAAACATACAGTGTCGTAGTATAAAACAACAAAGAGACTTTATAGCATTTGTATGAACAGAGTGCACAGAACACAGTCTCTCTGAACTAGAAATCACAAATTAACTTAATGATTCTAGACTGTATTTATATCTGTGTCATATTTACTAACTCTTTTCATTGCAGAAATAAAGGTAGATACATGCACAGATAAACAATTAGTCTTCATGATCCTTAGGCTCTTTTTAGGTGAAATCTAATTGCTAAAGCACACAGCAATTCTAAAGTCAATGCTTGTTGAACCTTTGTAGCCACCATAAATAGTCTGAGTTCTGAGGTATGCTCTGCCTTGTGCCAGTCCCCACACTATGGACAATTTCCTACTCATTGTCTGCTGCCACTTCTTCCATGTGTAAGTAAGTTGTGTGGCAATGTCTCCATTTGCAATGACCCTTAAACAGATAACCAAATACCACCTAGTGTTCTTGGGCACCATGAAACTATAAAATGTCCAAGGGGAAATCTAGGTACCAGATGTGCTGGTATAAATTAGATAGGCATGAATGCAAGTGCTGTTGGTTGGTCCTTCAATGCTAACAAACCATATATATTTATTTCATAAGGTATCTTGTAATTAAAATAAACATGATACAAAGTTGTGTGTGTACATACACACACACACACATATATATATATATATATATATTACATTTACATATATCTTGTGTTTGGGGGCAACATTTGGCAGTGATCAGGGATTACTCATGGCTTTGCACTCAAGAATCACTCCTGGTAGGCTCAGGAGCTATATTGGTTGAACCACTATACTATTTCTTCAGCCCCCAGAGATATAACAATTAGTGTTATGAAAAGTAGCGCTGAGGGGCCCGGGAGATAGCATGGAGGTAGGGCGTTTGCCTTTCATGCAAAAGGTCATCGGTTGGAATCCCGGTGCCCCATATGGTCCCCCGTGCCTGCCAGGAGCAATTTCTGAGCATGGAGCCAGGAGTAACCCCTGAGCACTGCCGGGTGTGACCCAAAAACAAAAAAAAAAATGAAAAGTAGCGCTGAGAAAAATAATATTATATTCCCTTCCCCAGGAGAAACCACCGAAATTCCCTTATTCAGTATTGGTGACAACTTTATAGTGACAACTTTATT
>PVKC010002379.1:0-43751 GCA_004027635.1 Crocidura indochinensis
CCAGAGCATTTTAATTGCTCATCAATATATTATGTCTACTGTACTAAGGTTTTCACTGTGTGAGGTGAAGGATGTGAAGATTAATAAATGATTTTAATCCCTAAGTATCTTAATTATTATAGAGAAAATTATAAACAAATAATTAGATGTATAGGGAAAAAATGTCCTAAGAAGTGCCGAGAGCATTGTTTTAGTATAGAAACATCTAGACCAAAGGAAGATTCCTCCCTGGAGGAGAGGATCCTATAGAGCTGGTCCTTCGATATGGTCAGAAGTCAAATGAGTTGTGCTTTAAATTCCCTCTCTTTTAGGTGCCCCACTGATTCTGATGTGTTATCTATTATCTGGAAATAAACTTAGATGTCTTTGTTAAATGTCTCTGAGATAATGCGAAGGCCCTCTCTTCTGCAAGATTGCTCTTACTCTACTGTTGTTAAATTAGATAAGATTCTGGGTCAGGATGTCCCTATAACTATATCTGGGGCTATGAGACATATTCGTGAGGGGCCTAGTATATTTCACAGTCTGATAAACACTGACAGGGTTCACACATTATGAGACATTTAAGATGAATCATGCCACATGCCGTGCTGGGAAGATTAGTGTGCTAAAGAGGGAGGCAGGGCCAATAGTGTTGAGTTAAAGAGGACTTGGCAGAATGATAGGAGGGATGGGTTCTACTAAGACAAGCTGTGTGTGATTTTCTCAAATGTTCTGAGTTGGAGGTGGTGTGAAGGGTATGCGACAGACTTGGATAAAAGAGATGTGGCTCCTGACATTTGTCTTCATTCTCAAAAATATTTTTATGAATTTAAAATTTATTCAGTATAATTATCAGGTTCCCACAATAGACAGGTAGAAAAAGAAAACAGAACAATAAAATTCATGAGGAAGAAATAAATCACTTAATTTAACTCAGAAAGGGGGCTGAACAATAGTACAGTAAATAGGTTGTTGGCCTTGATGTGGCTGGCCTGGGCTCAATTTCTGGCACCTCAGTGAACCCTAAACACATTTAGGAGTCAGCTCTGAGCACTGCCAGGTGTGGCCTCTAAAAACCAATAAATGAATCTAAACTAGAGCTGGAAAAATAATAGAACTAATATCCTAAACTAGAATAAATATTATTGCATAATTAGTTCAAAAGTTAAGTATAAATAAGAAACTATTTTGTGTATTTTTATATTTGTATATACAGTTTAAAAGTCTGTTTATAAAGTTCATAAATTTGTAATGTTACAAACTCCCAGACAATGAGGTATTGCAGTGATTATGTGAGGTGGGTAAAAGAGAGGGAGTAGCTTTGAGAAAGCTTTACTAAGAAACTTAGTAGCCTTAAGAACTCTACTGTTTTTATCCTTACCCACCTTGGCTACCTGAAGGTGGTAGAACTGAACTGAAAAAGTCTGTTTTAAGCATCCTTTGAGATATAGATATCTAAATCTCATGAGATCCACGAGGCATTTAGCTAACTTTCTGAGTCTCACTTGATCTTCACAGGGTAGAAATTAATCCCCAATGTCTGATTTTTCAGGGAGACATGGCTTCAGGCAGGAAAGAGGAATTTTCTTTTTGAAGAAAAACAGTCAGACTTATCTCAGCTCAGGTTATTCTGCCTGATCAGAAAAGAATATCATGAAAGAGATGAACCATGTAGTAAGTTAGGATGATTTGGTAAATATGAGAGGAGAAAGAGAGATACACATTCAGGATAGGATGAGGAGATGGGAAGAGAATATGGCTGGTGGAATAGTATAGTGGGTACCACACTTGCTTTGCTGGCTTCCTATTGGTGTTCTATCCCTGGTATGCCATATAATCTTTGGAGCCCCACCTGAGTGATCCCTGAGCACAGAATACTGAGCACTGCTGAGATGACTCATGAATTAAAACATGTAAAAGAAAGAATGCAGGATTCTCAAGTATACATTAAAATTCGAGCTGCAGACAGCTTTCCAAAATAGATTAGTGCACTGAAGTATACATTCTCAGGTAAGACATATGCAATCTTCTTAAAGGAAAAGGGGTCTTTGATAATGCAAAATTAATTTTTACAAATTTTTCTCAAAGTCTCTTGCTAAGATGTTGTCAAAGTGGTGAGTTTGGAACTGTTGATATTCTTAGTATATCTTTGTTCCTGCAGTGGGATGTCTCTTCTGTTGGTAGAGGCTCTACCCTTGCCTCATCTTTTCTTCACCCACTTCCTGTGGCTATTTGCTGTTGACTTCCTGTGAACAACTTAACTTAATAGACTTTCTGGATATAAGGACTGAGCAGAAGCCCCCAACATTTGGTGGCAGCAGTAGTGGCAGAAGCAACTGCATAGTCAATTCTGTGCAAGGGGACCATCAAAGAGATGCTCTAAAAGGGACCCTGATATACACCACTCATCGTTTTTGTCCCTGTGTTGAGGTCTCTGTTCTCAGAACTCTGTTCAGGAGCCAGAATGTAGGGGGATGATTCATTTCTGGGTAAAAGAGTTTGAAACAGGACAAGCCATGGATGAATATGGAGAGTATTATGCTGAGTGAAATAAGCCAGAGGAAGAGGCATGGAATTAGACTGATCATTATGAAATTATGAGATCTATCTCATGAGATTTAGATATCTAATTTGTGGGATTTAAAAAAAAAGAAAAAGGTGATCATTCTAAGTCTATCCCACTTCTTCTGGAATCAAGAGTTTGAGAACAGTTGAGTGAGTGATTAAAGAAACTGTCCATGGTAGGAAGCTTGCCACAAATTGGGGAAGTATATTTAAGGCAGAGAAGGAATCACTGTGACAATGATAGTTGGAAATGATCACTCTGGACAAGAACTGGGTGCCAAAAGGAATAAAGTGATATGCATGATACCCCTTCAGTAACAATATTGTAAATTATAGTGTCTAAATGAAAAAAAAAGGAAGAAAGACATTAAAAATATCTGCCATCGATGCAGGCAGGGGAGAGGTCAGGGTAGAGGGTGGGAATGAAATGGGGGATATTGGTGACAGATGTGCACTGGTGAAGGGATTGGCTTGGATATTGTATAACTGAAACTTAATATGAACAACTTTGTAACTGTGCATCTCATGGTGATTCAGTTAAAGAATTTATTTTATCAAAAAATACTGAAATGATCAAAAGCAGAAACATTAAACAACATGTAGCATAAAATGTATTAGACTTGGAAACACAAGTATTAGATATTTGTTATACTTGTGTCATCACTTTTCTATTTATAAGAGCAAAGCAGTTCATTTTAGACTTTTTCTGGGAAAAATGAGGCAAGAAGTTAATAAACACAATCTATTGTCTCAACATTAAATCACTGAATAATTTCAAACTTCTTTCTAATGATAGTAATATGTATTTGCATATATAATTTGTGATTGCATATATCTGAATAAATATACATATACGTACACATAATAATACAACATTCAAAATAGTCTGCTTAGTATTTTATAACTTGTTAGGTTTTAGCAGAATGAAAGAATGTGTTATGTAGTTGAATCTTCTTGTTATTCCCGAAATGTACTTAGATGAAGAAAGAGCTCATTGAACCATTTTCAGCAATTCAGAGAGGAAAAAAACAGATGGAAAGATAAACCCAAGTAGATGAAATACCCTGTTGCAATAGAACTATTAACAAGTTGAAAGAGAAATATCTCAGATACTACCCATCTGACTGTTCCATTTATATTGAGTTTCAACTTCCTGACCTATGAGTTGAAAGGCTGAAGAACTAAAATTAAAATTATTCATCATCATGAAGTGCTGCAAAAATGTTTTAACATGTAAGTTATATTTCTTGCTTATTTTGATATCCAGATCACAAATTATTGTATTCATTTTGCATAATCTGTTTGTACTAACATTTTGCCAACATTTTTCCTTTAGAATTTTTGTCACCTCATAATGGCTTTTTAACATTTCAGTTAATGACTTTTTTTTAACATGACTTACTTTGTCAATCATTAATAACATTAAGTGTCTTTCAAGAAATTGATACAAGAAAAATATGTTAGATATTAAATTTATAATCCATAATACGGTAAAATTTAAAAGGGAATAACTAGTACTTTTAATTCTGTATAATATTTTATATTTAAAAGTAGTATTGTGGAATTTAGTGTTTTTGAGATTCTGCTTCACATATATGAAAATAGTAGCATTATTTGCATATATTATTAATTATGCAATGGTTATGTATTTTTAGTAAACTGAATCTGCAGAAAATATGGCTTTAAACTCTTTAATGTCTTCACAAAGATCACTCTTAGGATATTTCAAGAAACACAAAATTATTATTTTTTTTTGTTTTTGTGTCACATTTGGCAAAGCTCAGGGGTTACTCTGGCTCTATGCTCAGAAATCGCACATGGCAGGCTCAGGGGACCATATGGAATGCCAGAATTTGAACTGCCGACCTTGCACATGGAAGGTAAACGCCTTAACTCCATGTATCTCTCCAGCCCCACACAATTATTTTTATGTGTTTATTTTCTTAGGTTTTGTTGGGTACACACTCATCATGCTTAAGGATTACTCCTGGTGATTCTCAGGGAACCATATATTATATACTGAGGATAAACTTGTGTCAGCTCTTTGCAAAGTAGTGCCATCCCACTGTATTTCTTCAGCACTACAAAATTATTTTAAATAAAATTAACCATCATAAGAAACTTCTCTGAGGGATAGTCTACCTTTGAAACCTTAAAAGAAGAAATATTTTAGTGTGTTTAACAGTTTTGAAAAGTGTGTATGAGAACAAATATCATTGGTGGTTCATATCTCTCATTGATTGCTCTATTCAAGATTTGAGTTGCATAAGAACAAATTAGAACATGTAATTCCTGTGTTAAAATTCTTTCCATATTATTTACAAAGATAGGGAGGAATGGATAAATGACTATGAGAAAGAATTGGGATATAGCTTCAAGTGACTGGGCACTTGGCCACTAGGAGTTAGTTCTAATCCAATGTACTGGACATCATTAAGTTATTCTGAGCCCAAGATGAGCTTATTACCTTGTGAATATATAGAAAGTCTTAAATTTTGAATAGGTTGGCAACCATTTTCAATAGCTTGATATTGTCCATCTTGGCTGACTCATTTTCACACCAAAAGGAAACTCAAATTTAAATTATTGGCTGTATATACTATATATCAACTTTTAATTGATAGAAGAGAAGATGCTATAAGAAGCAGCTTCCTTTACTGGCTACTGAAAATAGGCACACTAGATAAGAATCTCTTCCCCAAAGCATCGTGCATAGTTTGCAGTGCACAAGAACATGTACTTTTACCAATGGAGCCCTTCAGGATATTGCAGCTATACTGAGAAAGTCTATAGATAAGTTCCTTATTTGTCTCTCAACTTATTATGAAATGAAGCAAAATAAAAAAGCCACCTTATAATGGAAATTAAAAGCAATAAAGACATTGTCTCTTTTGCATGGACATGTCATAAAGTGAGACACCCCAAACCCATCAGGTTTAGAGCCCTATCCTTCCTGCACAGATTCAGTGAGAGTCAAGGACCACCTTGGGGAATTGGGACCCTCTTTGGAATAATGAAATATACTCCTCCTTCCCAATAGCATTCTGTATGTCCAATCCACTGAAGGCAATTGGCAAGCAGGCCCCATTCTGAGGGACTACCCCAGTTCTATAGATTCCTACAAATTGCTCATTGACTTTCTTTCACTAACCTAGACTAGTCTTTGCCTAGTCACTCACTTCATATGATTTATCCCAGTCAGCTCAGGTCTTAACTCACATTCAGACACTTTCCTGCTGAAGTCACCAATAGCCACTGCCTTTCTGAATTCTTTTCAAGGGCTTATGCTAAATACAAATAGCCTAAGAATTCTATTAATTTGGCTATGGATATTTACCCTGGTCCCAGAAAGTGGGATTCCAAAACAGTTGCTTTGTAACAGCTCCCTTTCTCAAATGTTGGTTCAGCACTGCCATATTTATTGCAGATGAAGGTCTATTTTGCCTTCAGCTGAATTCATAGCCTGGAGCACTGCTCCTCACTGGTTGCAAAGATCTGCTTTGCTTTTAGAAAAATACATGAATACAAGCATGAAAAATGGTAGCTTTTTCATTAAAGAAGTCAATGTCACACAGTCTGCCAACACAATAACAAATAATGTTCTTAATTCATTGTCTCTGTGAGTTAATGGAATGGAGTTATTATAACAGGGTTTAATTGTTGAGTTTAGAGCATAAGGATGGGGAGTGCTTATTCTAGTTGTAGCTTCTGTGACTGTTTGCTAGAGGATCAACCATGCTAGTCACAACAATATTTTTAGAGAGTTCTTGCTTTCACTGGTTATTAGTCTGTATAGTCACAGAATTAAATCAATTCCACCTGTGAAATACGATTCAATGCCAGATCAATTTTAATATATTTGTGTTCAGTTGGTACAAAATGTAAAAGCTAAAAATTAGTATAAGCTAAAACTACCATATTTATCCTTAATCTAACTCTGTGTCTGGCATTAACTACTTTTACTATGCCTTTTTATTTTTTCCAGAAACTTCTAGGCACTGGTATATGTAAAAATTAATGTGCAAAATATATTTTCTTATGTACAGCAAAAATTGCATCTGATACATTATATATGAATCATGCCATATACCATACTTTTTGTATTTTACATAGTACATTTTTGCATATGCTTATGATTTATTATATACTTATTCGTGTACATATGATTTATTAGATGTTATGTATTACTGCAAAATGTGTTTTTTTGAATTATTTGAATTTTACACATATATGTATTGCAGAAGACTTATGAAGTGGGGAAAAAAGATGTCAGCTTCAAGCGGGAAGCCTATTGTCTTTCTCTTTACCCCCATGGTTACCTGAGAAGTTCCTGATAGATTTAGGATTGATAAAGACTAAAAAGGAGCACTAATGCAACACAGATGTTGTATCTCACCAGTTCTATATATGCTTGAGTCTTACTTGATCTAATTGGGGTAGAAATTTACTCCCACTACCTAATGATTTCAAAGGGGATCATGAGCTCAGGCTAGTGTGAGGACTTGTTCTTTGTGGGAAAAGAAAATTCTTTCCTAACATCTGCACAGATTTTTTTTCTTTCTCAGGTCTGAGCAGAAATAAGGACTAATTTTTCTTTTTAAGTATTCATCTGGTTTTGTTTTATATGGTACTTATATGGTTTTAATTTTGACATTGTGATCTTGTATATGAAAATGTTAAGGCTATAGGACTAAAATTAATTTTTCATTAGAAATACAACAATTTTACTACAAATTTGAGAGTCTTCAAAGTACTTTTTAATTTAAAACTGTTTCATAATACTGCTTTTCTTTGAAGATAGGAATTCTAACAGTGAACTGTCTGACTGAGACTTGTTTCCTCTTTCTCTTATTACTGATAATCTTATTCATGTGCTCAAAACAACGAGAAGCAGAGTGAAGCACGTTGGAAGATAAAACAACTTGTTTTGCCATTTACTGATTCTGAAAATTATTTAATTGGGTGAGAGTGCATTTAAAATAAATAGTTTTGGCTTCTAGATACCATTTTTTTCCTGAAAGAATAACTGCTCCTATAGAAGAGATTGATTCTATTGCTGGGGGAAGAATTGAACAAGACAATCCTGAAACATCATATATATCAGAAAAAAGTTCACAAGGATCACTGCCCTTGCTTTAAAATCACTGAGGGTGTGTCCTAGAATAATCAGAGTGGCGCTATGAATTGCGATATAAAAGAAAACTACACAATATGTCATTAGGAATACAATAGATAGGGACCAGAAATATAGTAACAGCCTTAAATATGGTTGACCCTGGTTAAAACCCCAATACTAAATATAGTTCCCTGAATACTCATAATAACCCTTGAGAACAGAGATATTAGTAAACCCTAACCCACCTGTGGGTCCCAAACTCTACGCCCCAAATTGGGTACAATAAATTGTTTTCACAATGGACTAATGTGCAAAGAGAGAATGAGTCATGTATTGGTATGGATGAACTGTACAACATACTGTGGAACAAATTTACCAGACATAAAATATTACGAACTGCATGGTCAAATTTATACAAACAACCACACTGGGAGAACCAATTGTGCTGTTCTAAAGTAGGACAACAGCTGTGTTGGGCTCAAACAAGAACAGGAGAGGAGTGAGGGAAAAGTGTCTGTCTGGCTGGTGGTCTAAGCAGATTTCCCAGCTGATCCAAGAGTATGCTCCATGATAAAAATTCATTGAGTTGGAAACTTGGCATGAACAATTTTTGTGTGATTTTCACTTATTAAAACTTTCTTGAAAAGTGCTCAGGTTACAGCATAAATTGGCTTCCTTTGGAAAAGGATGGGACAATTTTAGCATCAAGAATGATAATAACCTTAGGGGAAAGAAACACATCTATTATATAAAATTCCATGAATTATTAATGACTCTCAACAACAAGTAAAATCAAAGGAATCCATGACCACTTTGGGGAAATACTAGAGAATCAACTCATAATTTTGAAAATTGAAAGAAAGGAAAATAACAAAGCACTTATCCCTCTTCTTATATTAAAAACTACCTCGGAGTAACTCAATTGTTGATAAAGGAATATTTCTCTTTATAGAAATGCTGTAGCATTTCAGCTAATATGTAAGGAAAGAATGATAATATTAGAATATAACAATTATGTTACCCATAGTGAATTAATGGATTAAAGTTGTGATTATCAGGACTGCTACTCAAGATTGACAGACTATATCTAGATGATTAAAGCCTGAACCAATTAACTAATAATAATTCATGGGATATATTTGCATTTTACTCAAATACCTGATTTAAAATATATTTTATATATTACATCAACTCTTAAAAATGCTGAATATTTGACAATGTCTGATTACTATTAATTAATTTCAAGTTTGCTAATGTCTTGTTGGTAAATTTAATAATGCTAGTATGAATTTTAGAAGCATATATATAAATACTGTGAGATAGATAAGAAAATATCCCTTATAAATAACAGTGTAGTTGCATAAGTAAGCATAAAATGACCTCACTGCAGGATTGTTTGTACAGTGAAAAGCTATTAATATGTCTGTCGAAAGTACATATTCGAGTGTAAAAAATGGACAAATTGGTGATAGAAAAAACTATTTCTATGGCAGGCAATTGGATAAGATAGTCTTCTATAAGGGTAGAGAGGGGGGTTGAGGCAAGAAACCACCTTTGGCAAAAGGTGATAAATGATAAGGCATAATACATAGGAATTAGATGAAATTATATAATATTCTCCTCTATGTATGTATTTGAGAATTTTTTTTTTTGGTTTTTGGACCACACCCGGTGAAGCTCAGGGGTTACTCCTGGCTATGCGCTCAGAAGTTGCTCCTGGCTTGGGGGACCATATGGGAAACCAGGGGATTGAACCGCGGTCCGTCCTAGGCTAGCACAGCAAGGCAGGCACCTTACATCCAGCGCCACCATCCTGCCCCATATTTGAGATTTTTTATAGTACAAAATAAAAGGAATAATCAAAAACATATTTTCAACTAATAGATTATGAACTCAAACCTCAGTTAAATCAATTTATAAAGAACAAAGCAAATGTATAGACAACATCAATAGAGAGCCAACCCTGGGTACTAGGACACAAAATAAGACTGAGAGAGGGTAGTTGGACTGGTGGTGACAAATGGGCATAGATTGAGGGTTGTGGTCACTTTGATGGTCATTTTGGTAAGGTAAGGTCTGAGTCCCAAGTCATAAATGTCAACACTATTGAAAACACATGACCTAATATATAATAAAATAGACAAAAAGCTAAATGATCATTTCAACTAGAATGAAATTTGACTCCAAGAATGAAGTCATTCATATCCAATAAGTGATACAATAAATCGTGGCAAAACTTAGCTAGATTTTTAATTAAAATCATTTAATTTTTATTAAAATCATAATGTTTTATCATTATTATAAACCCAGAAATAATTTTAAGTAGAATATGGTGAATAATGTGTAACAGTGTGTGCAAGCTATAGTACGTAGTGGTATTGAATTGTATCTTGAATAACTAATATTAATTTGAAGAATACAAAAGTTATTCATGAGCTGAATAACTTACCAAATTATTAGCACATTGGAAGAATAGCAAAAACTAGCCATTATGTTCATGACAGGCAAGGGGTAGATCTGGAGATTAAACCTAGTTGAACCTGTATAAATCAAATGTCTTACACACAGTACTATATCTTTAGACCCAAGAAAATATCATTATGATAGAATTCATAAAAGGATAGCTTTGATAAAACTCACAATGTTTAAAGTATTTTTAAAACAGTAATATAACAATACTCTAAATTTGATGTTCTTAGAAAAGTATCTTTCCAAATTCTATGGCAGCCCTTTAATAGTGAAATAAAATTACATTCTCTTTTAAATTAAGAGTAGGATGAGGGCAGAAGTGGTAGCACAAGCGGTAAGGCATCTGCCTTCCCTGTGCTAAGCTAGGACAGACAACGGTTGGATCCCCTGGTGTCCCATATGGTTCCCCAAGCCAGGAGCGCTTTCTGAGCACATAGCCAGGAGTAACCCCTGAGTGTCACTGAGTGTGACCCTAAAGCAAAACAAAACAAAAGAGTAGGACCAATTAGTCAATGAGATGCAGCAAATTAGTAAATATGAATAAAAGAGAAAATACATGTGAGCACACTAGTTATGTAAATAGGTAATTCAATATAAAAAACAAAACTGAATGGTTAGGTTTGAATTCAAGAAGTCATTTGTAATATATATAATATTAATAGTGCATTAGTATCAGGGTTATGAAAATATCTTTTATAAGCTAAAAAAGCTTATAAAATAATAATACGAAGAGAGGAGATAAATACATTTAAAAAATGGAACTGGAGATATAGTATAAGGCAAAGTCAAATGCCCTATGTAAAGTGAACCCACTCAGATTTCCTAGTATCACAGGTCCCCAGAGAATAATGATATTCCATTCTAGAGGTCTTGAGCCTCTACAGGTGGTCCTCACGGTCTCTGATCACATGAAGGTGACCCATATAAAACCTGGCACCCTAAGATCTGAACTGAGATGCAATTTCATGCCTTCACACTGCATTGTATGAGGAGAGGCTTCAAGGTATCTTGAAAACAGCTTGGGAGTCTATGCCCAGCAGTTAATGAGTTTAAGAAGGGGAATTTACATTATTATTAACTATCTGAATATGCATTATAGACATCATTTCAGGACCATTTTGTAAAAATGAGCAAGTGTGAACACAGGTTATTAAGAATATGAAGAAAAAAGAACAAACAGAATGTTAGTAAAAACTTAGATATCTGTTTGAAGAGCCATTTTATATCATTTATTAAAATTTTAATGTGTACCTACTAAATTCCAATTCTAGGAATTATCCCATAATGGGTACTACACATGATTACAGAAAGAAAATAAATATGCAAGTACCATTCACTGCAGCATAATGTCAGAGTGGAAATCTAGATGTACAAATATCCAAATAGAAAGCAAACACAAATACTCCGGATTAGTGGCGAGAGTTGTTTGCAGAAAAGGAAACTGTAAAAACTCTGGAATAAAATATAGTCCATATCTCAAATGGACATTGATGTTGAAATAGCATTTATCAAAAACAAATAGGCTTAGAGCTTCTACATTGTATCAATGTAAGTTATAGCTATATATGTGTAAATTATAAGTAGTCTCTATATGTGCTCTGCTTATGTTATTGTTAGTTATATTGATGTTTATCTTACACAGAGAGATGTAGGTAGTGGGGCAAAGAGTAGTGTTATATGGATTTCAATTAGAACTGGCATTTTGGGTGTCAGGAGGAGATGACAGTATAACATCAGAATAGCAATATATTCCTGCTAGAATGTATGATGTGTTTATCTCTAAAATACACCCTTAATAGTGGCTCACCCTGTGGCCTTACACCTTCATTTATGTCATTTTGAATGCGAATTATGTTGGACCTTTACAAAACTAATTTGTGTCCCCAAATAAGCAGTTTCTGTTAACCGAAAAAGGCAGAAGTAAAATATGCATAAGTAAAGCCAAACTCACGGGTTTTTTTTCATTGTGGGAATGCTTTTAATTACAAATACAGATTTTAGACTGTACTAATGAATTTTTTTGTTATTTATTTAAGCACCATGGTTTATAAGTTTCCTCACAATACAGCTATTTCTGCCATTTAATGCTTAAAAACCAATCCAACCACCAGTATAACATTCCCTCCACCATTTGCTTCAATGTCTCTATGGAAGTTATAAATCATTTTCATAATATCTTTGTAATTACTAAATGATAATAAAATTTTTGGAAAAAAATCACTAAAAGGAAATTTGTGAACATTATTATATATTATAAAGAAGCTGATAAATCATTTTCTGAAGGTTTACAAAGCTGTATTTTTGCGATTGAGTATTCTGTGTTATTTTGTTTGTTTAGCTTTGGTGGTTTATATGAAAATTTCATATCTATTTGTTCCTACTTGTATGTCAGCATTTAATTTGGAGGAATCATTTGGCCACATATGCAGCCAAATACTTCAGAAATTCCAGAATTTATGGAACTGGGTCAATAAGCTGACCTGGTCTACACTATGGGTCATGGGTATGACTGCCTGTGCTTCCAAAATGATGGAGACTTAAGAGAAGATGGGTTGGTGGGGAAACTTCCTGCACTAACACCAAAGACACCAAAGTTCTCAGTACCAAATTCAGCCTACATAGAATTTCAGTTAGTGAAGATTGTGAAGATCAAAGGTGAAGTTGGTTGGTTATACTGATTTTATATCCTTTTAGTCATCACTTAAGCACTGTGTTACTGATTCTGAATCTTCATTCTGTTCATTAATTTTTATTATTAAGCCTGTTAAAATTTGTAATGTTTCTCAGGACTCCAAGATATATTTTTCTGATTTTGCTTTTATTTATTTTTAATGTTTAGAAAATTTTATTAAAGTTTTGATTTGCAATGTTATTCATAGGTGAGTTTTAGACAAACGATCCCACCACCAGTGCTAATTTCCTTTGACTAATATTCCCAAGTTTCTTCTATACTACATGTTCCCAGATTATCATTTTTTATTTTCTAATTTTATTGTAACACAGTTATAATAAAACTGTTATATCAAACTGCTTATAATCTATTCATTTTAGCCATCAAATATTCAATCACCAATCCAACCACTAGTGTGACCTTCCTTTCAGCAGTGTCCTCAATTTCCCACCCATAATACTAGCCTATACAGACACAAACAAATTTACTTTAAGAATATTCTACCTGGGGGCCAGGCGGTGGCGCTGGAGGTAAGGTGCCTGCCTTGCCTGCGCTAACCTAGGACAGACTGCAGTTCGATTCCCCGGTTCCCTCCCCCGGTTCCCCATATGGTCCCCCGTGTCTGCCAGGAGCGACTTCTGAGCGAATAGCCAGGAGTAACCCCTGAGTGTCACTGGGTGTGGCCCAAAAACAAAAACAAAAACAAAAAAAGAATATTCTTCCTATTTCTTTCTTTCATTTTCTTTTTTGGGAGGGCACACCAGGTGACCCGCAGGGGTTACTCCTGGCTATGTGCTCAGAAATCACTTCTGGCTTCGGGGACTGTATAAATCACTGGGGGATTGAAGCATGGTTGACCCTGGGTCAGCAGAGTGCAAGGCAAATGCCCTACTGCTGTGCCATTGCTCTGCCCCCATATTCTACCTAGTCCTTTAAAAAATTCCATGGGAGGGTCACGGGAGATAGCATGGAGGAAAAGCGTTTGCCTTTCATGCAAAAGGTCATCGGTTCGAATCCCCATGTCCCATGTGGTCCCCCGTGCCTGCCAGGAGCAATTTCTGAGCATGGAGCCAGGAGTTACCCTTGAGCACTGCCAGGTGTGACCCAAACCCCCCCCCCCAAAAAAAAAATTTCATGGGGATTCGTATAGGGACTGCAATAAATCTGTGTAATGCTTTGGAGAATATTGCCATTTTGACAATGTTAATCATTCCAATCAATGAGCAGGGATGTATTTCCATTTTACTTTGTCTTTTTTATTTATTGGGGTGGTATTCATTTTTTAAATTTTATTTTATTAAAATCATTGTGATTTACAGTCTTTAGAGTTGTGTTTCAGACATACAATTAATCAGGTCAGTCCCACACCCATGCTGACCTCCATTCCTGATGTTTCCAAAGTGTAGTCCGTACTACCACCCTGTGACCCCCAGCATGCCACTATAAAAGGCCCATTTTAGTTTAGATTGGAAAGTTTAGGTATCTTGATTGCATTGTTGTTGAATTTGGCTTGGACATTTAGCTCTGTCCTTTTTTAAAAAAATCTCCACCAATGTATCTGAGACCTCTAGGCCCTGTCACCCACACTTTTATATTTGTGTTTCTCCTCCATTCAGTTTCTTTCCTTCTACTTTCTATATCAAGGGTGCTCAAGATAACTCCTATTTAGACTATTGCATTTGTTCATGCAGCTATTCTAAATACCACATATAAGTAATATCATTCTGTATCCTTCTTCTAAGTTAATTTAACATAATACCTTCAACATGTTGCAACAAATCACATCATTGCATTATTCGTTACAGGAATATAGTATTCCATTGTATATTTGTACCACATCTTCAAGATCCACTAATCTGTTATTGGATATTAGGTCATTTCAAATCATCTGTTTTTTTTTTTTTTTTTTTAGTTTTTGGGCCACACCCAGTGACGCTCAGGGGTTACTCCTGGCTATGCACTCAGAAGTCGCCCCTGGCCTGGGGGACCATATGGGGCACGGGGGATCAAACCTCGGTCTGTCCAAGGCTAGCTCGGTAAGGCAGACACCTTACCTTTAGCGCCACCGCCCGGCCCCTCAAATCATCTGTTATTGTATCGAGTGCTGCAATAAATAGTGGTGTGCATAAATTGTTTTGGACGAATGTTTTTATATCCTGGGGATAGATATCTAAAAGAGGAATCGCTAGGTTGTATGGTAGCTCAATTTTGAGTTTATTGAGAACCCTCGATACTATATTGGTATTGAGGACCTGGCAGTATTCCCAGCAGTAGTAGATGAGAGTTCCTTTATGCCACATCCCTGCCATCAGAGGTTGTTCCAGTATTTTTGTTATCTATCATCTTCACTGGTGTAAGATGGTATCTCATATTGTCTTGATTTTGATTTCCCTAATGATATGTGATGACGAGTATTTTCCTATGTACCTGTTATATGTTGGTCCTCCTCAAAGAAGTGTCTGTTCACTTCCTCTCCCCATTTTTGATGGGGTTTTAGGTTTTATGGAATTCATCTTTGTGATAACTGTGTTTATCCTTGATATCAAACCTTTTTCTGATGTGTGGACTGCAAATTTTTTTCTCATTCAGTTAGCTGTTTTCTAATTTTAGCCCATATTTCTTTTGTCAGATAGAAACATTTTAGTTTGATGTAGTCCTATTTATTTTTATTTGATACTATAGCCCTTGCCATGAGCTTCATATAATTGAAGACTCCTTTGAGGTCTAAGTCTTGGAGCATTCTACCTATGCTTTCATCAATGAACTTTATGGATTTGGATCTAATCTCAATGTATTTTATTCACTTTGAATTGACTTTTATGTAAGGTGTGAGATATAGATTTATTACACATTGTATCCAATTTTTCCAACACCATTTGTTGAAGAGACATTTGTTGAAATGGTTTTCCATTTCAAGCTCTTGGTTCTTTTGTCAGAGATTAGTTGGCCTGGGTTTTTTTCACTAGATATTCTATTCTGACTTCTTGATCTGAAAGTCTGTCTTTGTTACAATACCAAATTGCATAAAACAACAATATTTTTGATTACTATGACTTTGTAGTATAGTTTCAAATTAGGCAATGAGATACCTCCTAGTTTCTTGTTTTTAATATGGATTTGGCTATCATAGGACGTTTATGTTTCCAGAAACTTTATAATTGATTGTTCTAAGTCCTTGAAGAGTTTTGTCTAATTTTGGATAGGTATTACATTGATCTATATTAGGTAAGATAATCATTTTGATAACATTGCTTCTTCCAATCCATGATCTAAAAAATTTCATCATAATTTCTTGAAGAGAGGATCTTATAGAAACAACTTTATGCATTTAGTTAATCTTTTTTAATTTTCTTCTGTGAAGACAGGTCTGATAGATATATTTTAAATTTGACAATTTTTCTGTTTCAGTGACATTTTTCTGGACAGCAATATTTTTTGTTACAATTCATTATGCCATTGTCTCTGATAAGCTAAAATCAATTATCAGGTTATCTTTGGTTTTTAGCAACTTAACTGACTAACCTCTGGGTGACTTTTAGGGGTCAGTTATAAGTTTGGCCTTTGTTGTGCTTTCTAGATGTGCAGATTATTCATCCTAAAATTATTTATAATTTATTGGCACTATTCCTTTAATATGTTTTATGTATCATTCCTTTATATTGTCATTATTTTCCTTCTGAGGCACACATTCCCACTATGTCTAAGTTTTTTATACTATTCTTCATTGAGTGATCCAAACATTATTAATATTAGTTTTTCTTTCAGTATATTTTAACTTGGTGAATACAACCAGACCACAAGGAAGAGCAGATTTGGGTGCTCTATACTGAAATACTTTAATTTTTTACACTTATTATTTAAGCCTCTGAGTTCCATAAATATGTTAAGAGATATTTTATTTTTCATTTTTAGAATTTTAATTTGATGTTTTGTATATTTCTTTATTCACTATAAATCCCAACCATTTTTCTGTGTATGCTCTCTCTATTGTTAAGTGTGTGATCTCATTTGTCTGCCAGTGATGTCCCAATAAGCTAACAGTGGATTTTGGAATGAATGTTTTTTGTGGAGCATACATTGAGCCTTAGTTTCCTTGCTCTCTCCCAAGAGGTTAGATATATTTTACATTAAGTACAAGTGAAGAACTTCTGTAGACACAGGTTTCAATACCTGCAGTCTAGCAGATGTTGCTTTGATGCATTCATGATTGTGCAAGCTTGTTTCTATCTCTCAGAGGACTTACCTCAGTCCTTCACATGGGGATAGAAGACTACAGACAAAGATCCCCACAAATGTGTATGGACCTTTCTCATATTTCCAACTCAGAAAAAGTATACTCCTTTTTTTAAAGGAAACCAGTAAGTACTTTTCTCTATTTTATTCATATAGAAGTGTCATCTTTTAAACTCAATGTTACTGGCACAGCCCATGTTTTATAACCTAACTCAAATCAAAGAGAAAAATTAACCAAGGGCACTTTAGGTAATTTGTTGAAGTCTACCTACTGAGATAATATTCAAGGTTCTCTAATGACTTTTATTTTATTTATTAAAGTTGTGTGGGGTGGTTTGAACCATAGCCAATGATGCTTAGAGATTGTGTCTCTGCTTAGGAATCACTCCTGTTGGGAACCTGGAAACAAAAAAGTTGCTCGGAACCAAACCCCAATGAGTTGAATACAAAGGCGAGGATCCTGCCTACTTTAACTATATCCCTTCAGTCCTGATGCCACATCTTTTAAAATTAGGAAGTGACTTTCGTCAGATCCATAGATCTTCAAAGTTTTAAGTTATACATTTAAAAGAGAATGAGTTATCAAGTATCTATTACATATTTTAAGTAATACTATCCTGATCTTAGAGTTTTAAGTCAGGAGAGGAAATAAGTGTCAAAAGGAATTTAAAAGAAAGAAAGAACAGGAATAGAACAAGTCCACCTTAATCAGAACATGAATATCAGGAAAAATAGTTTTACCATGTAAGACCAGGTACAGGTATAGCAAGTATTAGAAATTTGTGCAATTGTTCAAGAAAATAAATTTCTCTCTTGAGAAACTTAAGAGTTACCTACAGGTTGTTAAAGGGTACATAAAAGGGTACATAAAAGCCCGAGAATCAAAATGTCCAAGGGCCTGGGGAAACCCAGTGCCTGGAAAGCCCACTGCCTCAATAAAGACCAGAGAATGTAAACAGCAAAGCAGGTTTATTGAACTAGAGCTCTGGAATGCACTGTTTCTTGACACAGCAAGTTCACCACTGAATTCCGGGTCTTAGAAACCCAGGGCTTTTTATAGTAATCCATATGATAATAAGGTTTCGGGTTTTTTTGTTTGTTTGTTTGTTTGTTTTTGTTTTGTTTTGTTTTGGGGCCACACCCGGTGACGCTCAGGGGTTACTCCTGGCTATTCACTCAGAAGTCACTCCTGGCAGGCACGGGGGACCATATGGGGAACCGAGGGATCGAACCGCAGTCCGTCCTGGGTTAGCGCAGGCACCTTACCTCCAGCGCCACCGCCCGGCCCCATAAGGTTTCAATCTTCAAACATTTAATTAGTTCACACGACTGTTATAATTCAAAAAACATCCAATAGTGTAACCAGAAAAAAGTGCAATTTCTTCAGGTGATTTCTGGGTGGGTCCTGATCCAGGTGATTTAGGTAAACACACGTAGTTTGTTTCAAGGACCTTCTCATCTTGATCCCTCCCTCTTGTGACCTTTAAAAATACCTGTGGAAGATCAGCGCTAAGGAAGGAGGATGTGATTGCCCTTAAGGTCTGGGAATTTAATTCAGGGGAATTTAAGGAGATAGAAATCAAACCTAGGCCATCTACTTGCAAAGTTTACATTCCAGTCCATTGAACTAACTTTCTGGAGACATACTTTCAATTAAAACTATTTAAAACGCCCTTCAACTTCAAATATTAAAATTGCTTAAAAGTACATTTTAACAAGGTTAATTTACAGGTATTGAAGGAATAAAAATAGACACAATCACACAGAGGAGAATGACAGGGTCATGGCCATTTTGTGTTAAATCAAAGGTAGATGTAAAGACAAAAAAATCTCAGAAAACAAAACTCAATTGTACGTAGAGATAAAAGTGCTTTTATGGCTCAAGCAGGGCTCTTGGCTTTGAATGGCTATGTCTAGGACTAAAATGTTCAGCAGGATCAGAGTAGCAGCCAACCTTGAGACCTATTCCAGTTAATATTTATGTCCACTCTGAACTCATATATGGGAACAATGAGGACTTGAGGTAAAAGATAGAGCTGGGAACTAGAGTTCTATTACTGAGGACATTGAGAAAACTGAATAAATCTGAGGGTATAAAATGTTTTTTCATGTTTGGGGAGGGTGGGGGCTACTGTATAGCACTCTGTTAAAATGGGGTAATGTATCATCCTCAAAATGCATCCAGTATATTGATTTCCTTTCTCTACATAAGGAGAAAGACGAAATCACAGGGGCTTCTTGAAATAGCTATTTGTTGTGAAATCACCCCATGCACCATATTTCCAACTCTAGGCGAATGAACCTGAAGCTGTGTAGCCATGAAGAATTAATAAACCAAGCCAGTGAGGAGACAATCATGGAGATGGGTTGGCTTCTCACCTTGTGGTCTCTCTTCATGCCCCATGCCAAAACTGAAAACTCTTTATTTTACCGGTACAAATCCAACTGGATGGGAGAATGTTGAGTGAGATCCAGGTGGATTTTTACAAATCAAAGGGCTTGGTGAAAAGAAAGAGGAAGTTGGGGGAAAGCCTCTGTTTTGGGTAAAGGCAGGGTGTGACCTAACATATTCCATGCTCTTCAGTGACTAGAGGATAAAAGAAAAATTTTTGGCCTTTTCCAACAATTATGTCTGTTGAAAGCAAAAACAATCATATATCTAGTAATTGTACTTTATAATCTAACATAATTTACTGTGGTCACATTGAATTGCTCCCAATTGCTCGAAACAATTTTTGTAAAATGCTTAAGATAGCTTTTATTTTATGTAATGTAAAACAGCAACAAAAGTATTTAATAAAAGTATTTATTTGAAGTCATGGGCAGATTCTCCAGTTAGAAAATAAGAGCAGCCTGCTTTCGTGGTCACATAAACACTGATTCTTATTATGGAAACTTGAACATATTTTTTATACTGTGCATTGCTAAAGGAATTTGTTATGAAGAAATATAAGTCCTCAGGGCATGGATATGTAGAGTCGGGGACTCTAAGATTATAAATGTAGCTTTCCATATATCTTATAGTTATTTTCTTTATGTATATAAGTATGTTTTTCTTTTCCCACTTGGATATAATTTTTGTTGTTGTTGTTGTTGTTGTTGTTTAAAATAATCCTTGGCATATTAATCAAAGTGTGCATGCATCTTATAGATTACATTGCCATTGTTAGCTAATAATGTAAACAATAATAGCCTGATGAGTAAACTCTCAAACATTGAATAAAATAAAATTGAGTATTCATAATTTGTGTACAGGTTTTTTGAAATAAAAATGTCAATATTTGGCTTTTTTTAAAGATTATTCTTTTTGGGGGGCCACACCCGGTGGTGATGTGGGGCCAATCCTGGCTCTGCGCTCAGAAATCACTCCTGGCAGACTCAGTGGGTCATATGGGTTGCTGGGAACTGAACCCAGGTCCCTCCTGGGTCGGCTGTGTGCAAGGCAAACACCTGATCACTTTGCTATCTCTCCAGTCCCAAGATTATTCACTCTTAATCAGAGTTCTAAGCTTGTAGTTTCTACACACTGTCAAAATTAAATTATTCTAAAAGAATGCATACCAAATTTAATTATGCAGAAGTCAATTTATTTGAGATTCTTTGTATGTTGGTTATCTTTTAGGTAATCCATAGATCCTTTGTGCCTCTATCAAAGTAGGATGTAGAAGGAGAACACAATATAGTTTTCTGTTTTGAATATCATTTGCAAGGTTAAAACACTAACTTGACTAATTCAGTTTTTAAAATTTAAACAACAGATACTTTGGAATAAGGCTGAGACTGTTGTTTTTAAGTCATTCTTAATGTCTATATGGTTATATGCTTCAAAATTTCAACATAGAATTCCATAGATTCAAACAGAATATATGTGTGTGTGTTAATTTGTCCATTCTAAGTATATTTAGTCTTTAATGGAATCTTGTTTCTGTACAAAATTTTAATTCTTTTATAGAAATGTATCATTGGACCCATCTTTGAGTCTTCTAGAGGATGCTATTGATTATGAAGTTTTAAACCTAGAAGAAAATTTAAAAACAACTTACTGCCTTATTTTCAAGTGAAAAAGCTGTAATTGAGAGTTTTGTGACTTATCCATGAAATGAAATAGTCTGACTTTTGGGAATGTAACCCCATTATCTCCCTCCTGAACATAATAATGCAGTTATCAGAGTGGCAGGACAAGCATGGGGTCAGTCTACAGTCTTTGTTCAGATATGGATCCAGTGGATGAGTATCCTGATAAATGCTAGTCCTAGGGATAGAATATCAAGCACCTGAACAATAGACATTAGTAGAAAGATAAATGTACCTGACCTCCATGAGTTGAGGAGTTGGCAAAGTGAATCTGTTTCTGGAATATGTATGTGGTTTGACTGACTGTACTTGGATGAAGTCACATGTGCCTAGACGATTTATTGTCATAGGAAATGTTAGAAGATAAGGACCAATGAGGAATAAAGATACGGACCATGAGTCCAGATAAGAGCTAAAATGTTAGACCCATCTCTCAGCTGTTCTCACTGGGGCACTTTGGAGGGCGGTGTGGAGGCAAGAACCCACCCTGATGAAACCCTACAACGGCATCCACACTAGTGGCCCAGCTTCATCTCCTCTCCACTCCATTCTGCAGAGACTCCAGGCTTCCAAACTCTCCAGCTTTGCTGATTTTGTGGCTGACATTTCCAGGCAGCTTTTGGAATCAGGCCAGCCTGCTCCTCTGGTGCCCTTGTTTTTCCAGATGCCCTTGAGAGCCATTCCCACAATCCAGTACCTTTCACCATATCTGCATAAGCAGCCAATGCCATAGACTTATGTAACTCTCAAAAGAAAGGGTCAGCTTGCAAAAAAAAAAAAAAACTCATGGATATGCTCGCCCCACAACTGAAGCCTGTCAGAGAGCTCCGATGAACTACCATGTCCATCATGAGCTCATCAACCTAGGACTATGGATCCTTGAATGTATGGATTGGGCAGCCACTTACTTGTATTAATTTTAACTCTAATTTTCCAGTAGTAATACACAAAATATTAAGTAAATTAGTCCTACCTATCTATGGGGCAAGCTTTGGGAAGTTGGTAAACTGATGACCAGGTTAGAGTGAATTTTACATTTGTAGTGGAATATTGATGCTAAAAATAAATCTATTATGAACACTGTAAACACTGTGTCTAAAATTTAACTAAAATATACTGAAATGTTATTAGGATATAAATAACTTACATGTTATTAGGACATTTCTAGAATCACATCTCACCTTTTCTATCAAAGTGAAAGTCATAATAGGAACTAAATAATGTCTTGTATGCAGAAGGATGGTGGTTCAAATCCCAGCATCCCATATGGTACACTGAGCCTGCCAGAAGAGATTTCTGAGCATAGAGCCAGGAGTAACCTTGAGCGCTGCCACGTGTGACCCAAAAACAAAATAAATAAATAAATAAATAAATAAATAAATAAAATGCAACCCTGACTCCTTCCAGAACTTCCCAGAGCTAATTGGGCCCTATATTGCTCTCCTCATAGCTATGAGTATGTAAATGACATGTACTTTCCTAGTTATGATATTATCTCAAGGGGAATCCCTCTGGTAAGAGCAAGAAGAATGGAGTTTTACCATTAGACTAACCTCAGCTTATTCAGTAGACACTAGCTGTTTGCCCAAGCCTCTAATGGGCACTTGAAGGGAATTAAGGATAAGTGCCCTTGAACCCTTATTTAAAAAAAGGAACATAAAAATTTGTTTAGCAAGTATTAGGAAAAATATGGATCATGAGCACAATATTGAAACCAGCAAGGGGGCACAGAATGAAACCCTGAGGATCAAATTTCTTTATTACTCAGGAATTTTAGTCCCTGCTCTCAGGATACCCAGAGCTAGTTTGCCTTCCCCTCACTAATTTTTAAGTAGACTTTTCTGACTTCCACATATGGATGTATGACTGATATAACTCACTCACTGACTTAATTTATTCCATAATATGAATTAATTTATTTCTCTGTAAATCAATACAAATCAACTTTTACTTCTATCCTACCCTTTTAATTGTCATCAATTCTTATTCTTTTTAAATTCGTTTTTTGTTTGTTTGTTTGTTTGTTTTGGGTCACACCCAGCAGTGCTCAGGGGTTACTCTTGGCTCCATGCTCAGAAATTGTTCCTGGCAAGCACGGGGTACCATATGGGGCACCGGGATTCGAACTGATGACCTTTTGCATGAAAGGTAAATGCCTTACCTCCATGCTATCTCCTGGGATCCTCTTTTTAAATTCTTATGTTATTTTGTGGACTACATAGGACAAAACCTCTGCCTCTTTGGTGTTAACGAAGTTGTTCTCCCATGCCAACATGTACTAAAAGTTTTTTGTTCCAGGTGAATCCCACCAACTTTCACATTTCTTTCATTCCTGCCCTCTTCCTTCTTTAACTGCTTGAAATATTAGCTAACAATTACTGTACATAGCTTGTGTAGTATTTATTTTATATATAGTACAGTGTAATCTTATATTAAATACCTTTTTGTAAATTCCTTGAAGTATCTAAATCAAAATCACTAACTTCTTTTATCTTGATTTTCTTTAGTGTTTCTTTCTTCAAAGATTAGCTAAGAAGGCACCATTATGTCACCACTTAGCAATAATGATAGTGAAACTTGAAGAAATTACTCAACTGCCCAACTTTCCACCTGGCTATTGAGTTGATAATAATCTGCAATACCCCTCATACATATTGATATCTATGTTCATGCACACATACACTCATGCAGCACTGTGTAGTCACTTTGATTTGCCACCACTTAAAATAAGCCCGTAATAGTATAACTAATTTGAAAACAGCTTTAAAGAACTGAATATTTCTAGTAAGATGTAAATCAAAACAACAATGAGATACCATGTCACACCAGAGAGAATGGCACAGATCACAAAGAACAAAAACAACTAGAAAGGGGCTCTCATTCATTGTTCCTGGTACCCTTCATTTAATAGTACAAACCACATTGTCAAAAAGGAAAGAGAGAGAGGGGGAGAGAAAGAGAGAGAAGTAAAATAAATGTCTGCCCCAGAAGTAAATGGGTTTTAGGAGAAGAACTAGGGACAGAGGGACAATAATGATAGATAATGTACACTGTTGAAGGGTAGTGTACATGATAAGACTGGAACTCAATCATGAACAATTTTGTAATCACAGTGCTAAATAAAGTAATTATATAAAAAAAAGAATATCATTAGTTTCTTTACTTGGAAGTAGTCTACCATATGCTGGAGAAAGAGCCCAGATCTGAATACTTCCCTCTTAGCACAACACCTACCAGATTCCCTGACAATTCAGGCACATAAATACTTGTTAATAGAGCTGAATGCTTTCTCTGTACCTCCATGTATAACACCATCCCAGCACAAATTGTTCTTTTCCAAGAGCAAAATTTTAAGAATTAAACTATTCTAGGCATCTCTTTGCTTTACTTTGTCCCCTTATAACCTAAGGAAATTAAAAATGACCTTTGAAAAGTGTAAATCTGATTAAATCATTTAATAATTTTGTAGGGAACTTGATCAATGCTTGTAATCTGTACCCTAGTCATCTGCCATCGAACCACACTTGCCTGACCATCCTGTCAATTTAGCTATTCTGTCATATTCAACATACAGATGGTTCCTATTGCCTTTAAGTTAATTAAAAAGTAACCAAAAATATAAACAAAGACATCATTTTTATGACTCAAGTGTCTGAACCATCCCATCTGGCATAGTTTGCACAGTGGTGACATGGTCACAGGCTTGTCCATCACTCTCAATTCTTATGCCTACAGCAGACTTCAGAAGAACTTCCGGACACTCTATAATTGTGAACAATAATCTCCCTCTCTTTTTCATTTTAAAGTATCTGCCTTCTTCTATGTCTCCCACATCTAGACATGAATTTTACTTAATTCAAGTTACTAATAATATGAATGAACAACCCGTTGGCCCTCTAATATGGAAGAACAGATCACATAATTTACTAAATCCCTAAATGACTAAGACATGGGTCATGGTTCAGAAATTATGTCACTGAGATGCTAGGTGGGCTGTGCTCAGACTCTTGTCCAGACCCTTACGGGCAAGCTTGGACTTGCTTCCTGACTACACCTGCCACTTTGCTGGTCTGTTGCTCTCAGGGTCTTTCCTTCCTCACCGCAGCTGAGATCTCAGCTGAAAGTTTCATTTAGCATGAACTGCAAACGGCTGCCTCTGGCATCTCCCTATTGAATCTGGATTGATCCTCAAGCGAGATGCAACATGGAAATGAAGCTCTAGTTGTCTATGCAGTTTCTATTTAGAAATTTCAGAATAAAGAAAACTTGAAATGAAAAATCAAGGACTGAGTTTTTTTTTGGAGCTGTCCTTTAAGGCAGGGAAAAGTTCTATTCTGGATACCAGGGAGGGAATTCTAGTCCTGAGTGTAGATAATCATGGATATCCAGGATCCAGGTAGTAGATGAGAAAGAGTGTGTTGGTTTTTTGGGGTTTTACAAGGTTCATTTCAGAGAATTTCAGAAGTTTACTCTGACCTATGCCCCCAGAAAATCAATCCCCCTACATTTCTGAGCATGATTAATTATTGAGAAAACTTTATAAAATGTGTACATTACTATCACATTTCTGCACTTGGTCTTCAATGTCATTTTAATATCCCAAGAGAAGTAATCAAGTTATTTTTCATAACTGAAATATTCAAGTGGCAATGTGACTATGTTAATTATAAAGTATAACTAATTGACTACATTGGTTCACTGAATCTCAAATGCAGCTCATGGCTATAAAGTCACCAAGAGTTCATAGATGCTTCAAGCAAATGAGAATTATTTCTTATTTGCAGCAGAAAAATATAAAAGGCCTTAAAAGGGTAAAACTCAGAAAAATGTAGAGAGCACTGTTATAGGAACCACAGTTCTTCATTAAAGTGCATTAATTGGATAAAGTTTGATGCTAACAACTTAAAGCAGGTATCAAAGAGAGAAAGTTTTGGTCTTGCATTAGTAGGGTAGGTTTGTCAGGATGCAATCCTCTCAACTACTGGTACTTTCATTATGTAAAGGGGGTTTATTAGGGCTTTCAGTGGCTAGCTTTGTGTTAAATGTTAATTTAAAAAAAGCAAATTGCTAATTTAGATCCTGGTCTGTGATTCTGATTTATTCACTTTGCTTAATTAGTCTGGTGGAATTCCCATTATATGGTCATGAAAAGTATTCATTGTTGCCTATATTATGCAAACTTTGCATCTTGCCTCTCATAGAATGATTAATGCAAGAAAGTTTGCTTCCAAAATTGTGACAACCTACCTGTACAGCTAATAAGTAGTTTTTACTAGTTTATATCTTTCACTTTCCTTTAGTTCCACCATGGGGGTGAAAATACTAGAGCTCAGCATCCTTTTAATTCACAGAATTGTGATAAAAAAGGTTTCCTCCAGTTCTCATATCAAAGCAAGTTGAAGCCACAGAAGTGTCTTTCTCTGTGAGAGAGGGCAGGCTGCAGTAAGTGATGGAGTGGAAGAGGTGGTGGTTGGAGGGGGAAGAACACAGAAGAAATGCTGAGCAGGGGGAATCACCCTTTAGCTTAGGGTTGTGAAACTGAAGTCTGGGACTTGCTGTTTTGGATTGTGAGAGTTTCCTGAAAATTGTATGCACATTCCAGGTAGCACCACCTGGGTTCACAGAGTAAGTCTTGATAAAAAAACACAGAGAAGAGTACAGCCTTGCATGCTGGGTTCAATCTCCAGCATCCCATCTAGTTTCTCAAGCCCACCAAGAATGATTTCTGAGCTCAGAGTAGAAAGTAACTCCTGAGTAATAGTGGGGAGTGGCCCCCAAATAAACAAATAAAAATATATAAAACAACAAACTTTGCCAGGGGTCTGAGAATTTCTGCTTATGGAAATTCTCCCAAAGTACTTCCTGTGGTCACCTTCAGATTTTAGATTTTTCTGCAAGGATCCAGAAAACTTCCTTTATTCCAGACTTTTAGGAATTTGAATAGATGCATTGACAGAATCCAGAACTTTCCTCAGAGAGAAGAGCTTATTAGTAGAATCATTAATGTTGGAGGTTTCTTTTTAAGTAAAAGAAATTGTAGGTGCATTATATTCTTCAGTTTTTTCTTTTACTATCAACCATGTCCAGCAATACTTGGGGGACTGGCATTTTGGTCTTCTGGATTGGCAGCACAGTATTTGGGGACCACCAGGGCTATACTTGGAAGGCTAGTCATGAAGCCATGGCATGAACTTGGGGCCCCATGTATGCTAAAATATGTTTTGCCACTTGACAATATCCTCCTTGCCCTTTGGTTACTATTTTGTTATGAATTAATTTTCAGTCTTATGTGAGTTTGGTCACATACCATCTTTTGCACATTCTCCAATGTCTAAAAACTCTGCATCTCATGTTTCTTTATTTGCACCAAAACATTTGTCATTATTCATATTTATACCTTTGCATATTTACTTGATATTTATCTTCATCTCTGAATCCAGGTTATCAGGATACTTGCCTGTCTTATAGCATAATATTTCTTCAGAAGTTGTTAAAATTGGTCCAACTAGTATTTAATTAGTCATTGTTTGAAGGCCAGAACATAAATTTCAGGGCAATCAATGTTATAACTTTATCCATACAACCCACAAAAGGATATAAATTTGTAATGACACAACAATTTGATTAAGATTGATATAACTTTGGATCAATTTCCCTTTAGTCAGAATCAAAATCTAAATGGCAGAATAATGTGTCTCATTGAGAAGTAATGGATGGAACAAATTAATTCATAAAACCCACCTTTCTCTCTTAAGGTTCTTGTGTGAGCTGATGCTGCTTTTGGCACAGGATCTATAAGCAGGTGCTTATGACTTGAGATGCTTTCTAATGTACTACAAAATTACTGAGTACTTTGACTGTTTTCTCTTGGGATATATTTCTTACATATTTTCATACATAGTTTTGGTTGCTTTTAAGTTGCATGTGAAAAATTTAATGTCAAACATTAGCATTAGAGACCATATATGCCAAGAAAAAATTAAGTTCATTGTATAAATGTAAGTTAGAAGTAACTCAGCTTTTTCCAGATATTAAGAAAGCATTGTTTTCATAAGATAAAAGGATAATAATAATTATGATAATGATTAAGATAATTATCTAGTAATGTGACAGAAAGTGTTCTTATATATGCAGATGTTTGTTTGCAATATTTAAATGCCATATTGGTGGAATCTGAGTAGGATAAAGTAAGCAAATAAGGGCTACTTTAAAATTGCTATATTATAATATATAATTTTTGGGTTTGGGGTCATACCCAGCAGTGCTCAAGGGTTATTCTTGACTCTGTACTCAGGACTTATTTCTGGCACGGTTGGTGTCAGAGATTAAATCTAGTTGTCTCTGAGCAAAGCAAATGCCCCACTTGTTGTACTTTTATTCATATAATAGTTCCTCCTTATCTCTAAATAGCACAGCCAGCAATCTGTTACTTTCTTCCTTGCACTTACTTTTCCAAAAGACCAGGGCTACCTCAGTACTGCCTGCTAAATATCTCCAGAAGGAGTACTTGGAGGAAATAGAGCCTAGACCCCAGCTTTAGCTGCACCAGAGATATACCCTTGGCATTCCATGTACCCGGTCACCTAAGATACTTTCACCCTAATTTTTGTCCAGAGACCACAACTCTTTAGGATTCCCACCATCTTCACAGCACATTGAATTGCAGAAGGTAAATATGATGATGATTTCCTGAAGTTTGCCTCACACTGAGAGTTTGTCTTTTTCAGATAATCTATTTAAATGCTCATTTAAGCATGTTAGAAGTCTGGAAAAAGTAGGATCTCAGAGGAAAGGAACTGTCTCCCAACATAAACAGTCTAACTATACTACTTGTTCAAGTTACCAAATCATATATTTATAATTCATTTACTCAACACACATTTCTACTCTTCCAGTGAATGTCCTCCATTTATTCCTTTATCAATCAGAGGTGTCAAATTTATTTTATTTTCCTTCATAGTTTATTATATTAGATGCATCTATACTTATGTAAATATATTTATATAATTTATGCACATTTATATACATTCATATTACATCTTCATATATAATATGTACAAATATCATATGTAAATTTTATGTATTTATATGTAGTATAAATATTATACCACATATAATTATATATCATAATTACATTATTATGAAATGTATTACATAATAATTAGCAATAACAGTATTTATAATTAACCATTAAAATATAATACAATGTGTTATATAATATTATGCATATGCTATGTTTATATAGAATATATTATATATAAATATTAACTATTATACATACATATATAAAATATGTAAAATATATATGAGCACATTATTTTTACTGACCACACACACTGTTTTTCTGAGAGATGAATCATATCACCCAAGTTTGTCATTCCTAAGTTAAGGAAGAAATGGGGTTCAGTGGTTTCAATCCACTCATGTCTCTCACAATCAAATTTAATTTTTTTTATCAATTCAGGGTTTTAAATAGCTATTTTTTTCCCTCTAGAAACACTGTGCTATTTCTCATCTATTAGACAGAAATACAATGCCATACGTAGTGACTGTATTTGGTGTTTCTTGAATGTTTTCTAGATCAGGAGGAACAAGCGAATGTTTCCTCTGCGTATATAAGAGGACATAACTACACACAATGATTTTGTGTCATCAGAGATGACGTATGAACTACAGAGCAGAGACTATGTGGCTTCATTGCTGCTTCACTGACTTCTTGCCTTTATACTGGAAGTTTTCTTATTTAGAAGTAAGTATGAGATGTAACTTGTCTCATACATCAGAACCTTCTTTCTCCTCTCTCGTGAAGTAACATTATATAAGATTCTGTTCCATAATGCTTGCTTTCTAGGAAATTGTGAGGAAGAATGCCCAAGATCCTTGACAGAATAGCTTTATAGCGAATCTTGGGTTGTTCTGTGCATGCATGTGTGTTATGCTTGGAAGGGAGGGGATCTCCCAAGGAGTACTCAGGGGGCACAGGGACACTTCCGTTAATATTTAGTCAACTATGATTATTATACAATGTGGGAACTTGAGGATGCAATGCTAATTTGGATTTTTGCAGAGCTGGGACCACCGGGACCACCTTAATAGTGCTTGGGAACTTTCAGGCCACACTTGTGATTCTCAGGAGGACATGCACTTCTAGGTACCAAAGTCTTGTTGACCTCTGGCTTCATGAACCTTAATTTCTATTAATTAAACCCTGACCCATGAACAAAATCTAGGAAGAGATCTTTGCTCCATCTGATGCATGTTTAATATTTCCATACATTTCTCTAAAAAGTCTTCTCTTCTGCTTTCTTGTTTGTTTGTTTGTTTTTGGGCCACACCCGGTGACGCTCAGGAGTTACTACTGCTGGCTATGCGCTCAGAAATCGCTCCTGGCTAGGGAGACCATATGGGCTCCAGAGATCTAACCAGGCCTGCCGTGGATTAGCCACGTGCAAGGCAAATGCCCTACTGGTGATCTATCACTCCGGCACCTCTTTTGCCTTCTTATGTTGAGATATATTGACTCTAGATTCTAGGCATTCATGTTAGTGATTATATGGAACATAAGCCATAAATCATATATGTTCCTCCTTATGTGGAACAGATAAATAAATTACTTCATAGTAATATAAATTTCATAGACCTATTCTCACTTAGGATCCAGAGCAGGGAATGGTATTTATTGGCTTCTTTATTGGGACTTCCTCAGTGACTCCTTAAATTTGATCACACTATTGGATAAATGAATTCACTAGGAACTTTAATTACTTATTACCTGATTTGTGACTATTTTTTGATAGGATAAATAGTGTAAAGAACAAGCATGCAGCAATTACCCTGAGATATTCACTCACGAATTAGTACTGGGACAATTTATAAATCTTGTTTTTAATGCATTTAATTTAGGGGTTTGCTCTGCATTCAGAAATTTCATCTGGTGATTCTTATAGGATGATGTGAGAGATCAAACCCAAGTCACCACATGAAAAATAGTGTCCTATCTACCTTAATATTTCTCCAGCACCAAATATGTAAATTCTAAACATTTGAAATATGCAAAACCATACATTCTTGATGACACAATGGAAGACTGATTTATTCCAAATAAAATATCAAAATGTCTTACAAATAAGGGGTATTTAAGAGATTGAAGCAGAGATCAGATTTGCATCCTTTTCATGTTCAGTAATTCAAGTTCAAGCCCTATTTGTGTTATATCCTAAGCATCTCTGCATAGACCTAGCCACTCCTGAGTACTACCAAGCCTAGAAGTACTGCATTGCATTGCCTTGCAATGTACATACAAACATTGAACTAACTGGCCCAATAATCTGAGTATTGGCCCTTGAGCTACCTGCACACTGGTTGGAACCTTGATCCTCTAAGAAGTGGTATTTAAAAAATGAAAGTATCGGGGCCCGGGAGATAGCATGGAGGTAAGGCGTTTGCCTTTCATGCAAAAGGTCATCGGTTCAAATCCCAGTGCCCCATATGGTTCCCCGTGCCTGCCAGGAGCAATTTCCGAGCATGGAGCCAGGAGTAACCCCTGGGCGCTGCCGGGTGTGACCCAAAAACCACACACACACAAAAAATGAAAGTATCCTAAATGTAATAAAAGACTAATAACAGCAAACACAATTGACATTTATATTCTACATAAAGTATGAAAATTAATGCTCAGGAATTTATGGAATTTATAAATGTATTTTCAGAGTATTTCTTTTTCTAATAATAGAAATAGTTAATTCAGATCATTTATTCCACTGAGAATGCAACAAAAGAGATAAGGGAAGGATAGAAACAAAATAAAGTTTAAATTCACTGCAATATTTTTTGGGAAGATAGAGATAGCATGATAACAGCTCTTGAAAAATGTGATGGTAAGGCAAAAAAATAGCCTGAAGAATTTCAAATAAAAATACTTTATAAACAAATCAAAATCATAATCATATTATTAATGAGATATGATCCATTGGTGGGGGAAATTGAGACACACCTGGAAGTGCTAAAGGCTTTCTCTTGACTCCACTCAGAAATTACTCCTGGCTCCGTGCTCAGGAATTATTCCTAATAAGCTTAGGGGATCATACATGATAGCAGAGATCTAACCCCAGTCGACCATATCAGTTATATTGCTTCTTGTTCCATATAACCTAATTTTAAGACAAATAATTTTATAGGTAATTTAAGTATATATATTTTATAAAATATACATTCAAAATAAATAGACTGAAAGCAAAAGTAATAGACTGAAAGTAAAAATCAAACATTAACTTTTAAATTGGGCATAAAACTATTAATGTTTAGCAAAGTAAAAAAAATAATAGCTAGTGCTAACTAGGCACGTTTTTGGTTTTTCGTAGGATGTCTGGCACACTTCTTAATGATGAAATATGAAATTAACCAGAAATATATAATAACACTAAATTTTCATGTACCTAATAACAAGGTTTGAACTTTCTAAAGCAAAAGGTGGGGTTGTGTTGTGGTTCAGTGGTGAGTACCTGTTTTGCATGCAAAATTTTGATCTGACTCCATTACGCATAGTTGATTGTGACCTCCAGCATTGTCATCATGATCCAAAGAGTCACAAGTGTGACCTGTAGAGCACTTAAACCAAGCTTGTGATGCCAAGGAATTGCAGTAACAACAAATGGAAGGAAAGGAGGAGGAAAACAAAAAGTTAATGGTTTACTAAGAAATCGTAGAGAAAAACTAAAATGAGATACCAGTCACTAGAATGTGTCTGTGTCACAATGCCAGACAAAAATATTTGGCAAACTGTGGAGAAATTAAAACCTTCAAATCTGGGTAGCAAAGTTAATTGTGCAGCTACTTACTGACTCACTATCTGGTAGTTAATCCACACAAAAAAGTACAGATGTACATTTAAAGGAGCATTATTAATCATAGCCATTAGATGACAATAAGCCAAATGGTCATCAATAAATCTGGCTTTTCTGGTAAAGCTTAGCAGGAACATCAAAGACAATTGTCAGGTGATGGTCTACAGGGCAAATCACAAGAGCCACAGGGTGATCAACACATTCTCTAAATTCAATTAATTTAGAAATAATTAACAAAAATCCAACTAAAATATGGTCTTGAGTTTGTAAAGTAAGTAATAAACTTCAAACTATTCCATGATCAAAGAAGAAATCATAAATAAAAATATAAAACAATTTAAGATGAATGACATAAAAATAATGACATCAAGGTTTGAAAAAACACTAAAATCAAAAATTACATCTTTAAATTCATGCAATATAAAATAAAATAACTATAAATATACTTTCAGAAAATAGAGAAATGATAGTAGGTTTATCTAAAAGAGAAATTAAAGAAATATCAAGTATTAAGAAAAAATAAAAAAAAACAAAAAAATTAAGAAAGCATGGTCCGGAGAGAGAACAGCAGGTATGGCATTCGCCTTGCACTTGGTTGATCTAGGTTTGATCCCTGTCATTCCAGATGGTCCCCTGTGTCTGCCAGGAGTAGTACATGAACACTGTCAGATTTGATCCAAAAACAAAATAAAAAAGGAGATAGCAGATATTTGATTTTTTAAGTATTAAAAATGTTAAAATTTACATATTTTAGTTAAGAAGACAAAAATACAAAAAATAACTTAAAAGATCTTCCTTAAATTTAACATGCAAGAGTTTTCAATTAGAAAATAGAATAATATTGGAAAGGAAGCTATAAAAATATAATGCAATGTTGTGATATAGTAAATCTAGAATGATTAAATCAAAGTGTATAAATAAATGTAATTTAGAATTACAAATAAGTAAATAATAAAATCAATCAATTAATCAATAAATAAAAAGGTTCATTCATACATATACATCTTTATATGTATACATATATGTGAAGAAAGAGAAAGAAGACTAGTGTTCTGTGACTTTATTCAGAGATTCAGAAATTCACACACATATATACATGTTAATTCAAAATAATGTCTCAATAACAATAATATCAACAGTTTGTATAAGTATTATTATTGTCCACTTTACTATATTTAATAATAAATTTATGTCTTGAGAGATTTAAAGCTGCCAAAATAATCTTTGTATGTTGAATTTTGATATCTCAAAGATACACATTTTAAAAACATAGTGAATATAGTCTCAATTAAAATACCCCTGGGCTTACATTTTTGTGGACATTATTGACAAGCTGAATCTAAAATATAAGTGGAAATGTGACAGCTAAAGAACAGAATATCTTGAAAAAAACGTTCAAGTGGATGTCATCCAACAAATTTCATGACCTGCATGTGGCTTATGCTCATCTTACATCAGTACAAAGTGACATTGGTTCAAGGACAAACAACAGAATGACAGCATAGAATCAAGGCCTGAGAATCAGACCCACACACAGTGAGAGACATGATTTATGGCTAAATCTGCACTAGAGAGCATAGTTTTTTTCTTCAATAAATAGTGTTTTGCCAAGTGAATAGCAATAAAAACTAAAAGAAACTTGGCACAAAATATATACCATACACAAAAATAAATGCTAGTGGATTTTAGCACTACATATGATAGACAAAAAAAACTTTTGAATGGTAACACATGAGAACATCTAGATCAATTTTTTGGTAGGGAATGAGTTCCTAAAAGGCACAGAGGAATGATAACCACAAAAGAATAAACAAACTTTGAATAGCATCAACAGTAACTGTTTCTGCTATGGCAGAGACACTAAGAAGAAAGTGGAAATGAAGTCACAGAATACAAAAGTGTCTCTGCTACTCTTGACAGAGAGCTGCTATCAGACTAGAAAACTAATTTCTACAAATAAATACAGATACACAAACTACTTAACAATGTCTATTTTTAGACTTCAACAGGGAGTTTACCAAAGAGGATATCCTAGTCACTAAGAATCAAGCAAAAACACATCCAATCTCATTTGTAAAGTTTTTTAAATAATATGGATATACAACTAAAACTATGTATAAAATCACATGTCCACTAAAATAATGAAGCAAAAGAAGCAATATTTGCTTTACCTGGCAGTATTTAAGATCTCATATACGAACCTGCAGTTTTTCTCCTAATAATACACAGGTCTGACAACATGTGTGTATATGGACTACAAATATAGATGAACATTTATGGCAGGCAAAAATGAGAATGACCAAGAGTCTGTAACCAGTGGATTAACTGTGCGGATGTATCTTTTCAGTTCATTGGTGGATGGTTGGATCTATAAGCCTAGTGTGAAGCTTCAAATAGTAAGTGAATTTAAGTATCTCTGAATAAAAGTTGAGTCACAGAACTCTATTTTCCTTTCTCTTTCTTCGCATATATTTGGTAGAATCCAAAATGAATCACTGAGAGAACAGGTAGGAATAAAAATATAGATCACAGGACTACTTCTGTGTAAAGTTCAAAGTAAAACTATAACATATAAAAGTGTGTAGTTAAGTTTAAAAAAATGGAAGACGTACTTAAAAAAATCATTTTAGTCATCTCTTTTCAGAAAGGAAAGAAGGTGATGATTGAACATGGTACAAAGAATGAATTGCCTCTAATCCTTTGTTTCTAGATCTGAGTGTCCCATTAGTGATGTACCTTTAACTATGCATTTAGGTTTTCTTCCTTTTTCTTAAGTGTAGTATAATGTTCAATAAGTACAAATAAATGTTCTCATTTATCTTTATTAAATGATGAGTTAGCCCTGATTAACTCTACAAAGCATTTAAAATTCCCTCTTTATTGGAGAAATGGTGATTTGTTAAGAATTGAATATTTCTGAGCTATTAAATATCAGTGATTCTGAGATGCCAATACATGTCATCTAAAGACCCACTCCTCTGTGAGCTACCTACTTATAAGTCCAAGACAATGGAGAGAAGAGGCAAAGAGAAGAAGGGGATTTGACCCCGGATGAACTTGGGTTCAATTGATAAGTGAAGGCAAAGTCTTTCAGAAAAAATAATTCTTTTGCCTCAAATAACACTTGAATAGGGACCCTTTAATTGGATGGAAGTTAAAGTGGGAAGAATCAGTAACTTGTCAAAGGGGAAGACCATCATACTATCATCTTCTGTTCTCTCTATATACCTCCACAACTTCATTGTCAGCAACAAATTTTTGCATCTCTTTTCTTAGTCAACTCTTCCTGTTATCAAAGACATCTGATTAGTGATTGTTGAAATTTATTAGTAGGATTCTAATGAATGTAAGAAGTAAGTAGGATTTATAATGCATTTTTAGCTAATAAGGTTCTTTTCTTTTTTTGTAACAAAGCTGACTTTTTTTTTAAAGCAAAATGTCTCTTATGCGTAGTGTTTTGGGCTTTTCTTACCCTTTAAAAGAAATGTATTAGATCAATTCACTTAAATTACTTATTGATTTGGCTGATTAGTAGATGTGCACTCATTCATTAGTAGTGATTTAGGAAAAACAAGACAGGGCACCCACGAACAGGGAGCAGATATCCCAGGAGATGAGGCAGACAACAAGCAGAAACAATTAAATTGTTGCAGAGGGGAAATTTCCTGCAGAGTAAGTAAAGGGATGTGGGAACTGGGATCATGTGTGATTATTTTCTCTGGTAGAGCATGTGGTCAGGGTAGAAAACTGAGCAACACCTGGTTAGTGCAGAGCAGAAAATACTGATCAGAGGAATGCTTTCAAAAGCCTGGAAAAAGAGAAACAGATATATACAGATCAAGTACAGTATAAATGGTTCTTTTAAAAGCTTAGGCTTTGTTATTAAGGGAAAGGAAATCCACTAAAAAGTTTAACTACAGGAGAAATATAAAATTTACTTTGTCAAATAATCATCCCCAGACCTCAAGTTAGATGAGTAGAAAAAGGAGCAAGGATGGACATGAAATAACAATGAGAAAACTAGTATGAACAAGGTTAAATATATCATAGGGCAGAAAGAGAAACAGGAATATTTGGAATATAGAAGTGTTAGAAGTATTCTTTGATATACTAGGAGAATACAAGATTTTCAGATTTTACACATTGACTGTGTGTATATATATATGTGTGTGTGTGTGTGTGTGTGTGAGTGTGTGAGTGTGTGTGTGTGTGTGTGTGTGTGTAAAAATGTGTGTATGAGAGAAAGAGCTTGTGTGGGAATAGTGAAAAAATAATGTAGAGGAATAAAAACCCTGAAATCTGTAGTATTAGTAATACTTCAGAAGAATACACATTTAAAAATTTTAGTATCTTAAAGATACTAAAGAATACCTTTACCTGTTTCCCCTGCCATCATTATTGCACTACCAATATATCTATATTATGTTATTGAAAGGTGCTGCTTTATGTTAAAGGAATTGCATAAAGTCAGAGCAGGTAAGGATGCTATTCATTCTCTTTGTACACAGCCATTCCTGGAAAACAAAGGGGAGTACATGCTTTCTATAACTGTAATTCAGTCTGCTGCAGCTATTCTTTTAGCATTCCAGATAGATTTAATTGTTTTTCATAGGTATCTGAAAACTTTCATAAATTCTAAAGTGGGATTGGTAAATAGTTACTCTTAAGATAATAAAATATAAGATTTCTATGGTTCTGAAAATTCAAACTCATAACAAACCCAGTGTATCAAAATAGAGTAATTTTATTTGATCTCATTCATTAACTTGTTTATTTATAATTGAGAATTGAAACAAGATTTTGAAAAATCACAACGAACATTTCCAAACTGAATTTGGACTCTTTTCCCTCAAATGACAGAATGGTGAGTTCTCTTTAGCTTATATCTACTGTGCCATTTTCTAACTTTTTTTCTGATCTCACAAAACATTTAGAATATCAAAAAAAAAAGCCTCTGCCTAGAAATATGAAAGCCAGGAAATTGTGCCAACCATTTATTTCTGAGAATCCCAGATATATTTTTTAAATTCGACTCTCTTTCTCCTCACATCAATGAAGATAACTGCCTGAATCACCTTACAAAAAGAAAAACCCATATGATATATGTCTTGAATCATCAGTTTAAGAAAGAGGCAAATGTTTTGATTTGGAGCATTCCAAATTGTACAAGACATTCTTTCATTAAGGGATATGTCCTGCCAAATTTCCCAAAATGAAATGTACAACTTCATCTCAATAAAATTAACACCTTCAAGTGTCGCATAGTGAAATATTTTTGGTTCAGCAGTAAAATGTGATTTTCAAGCCAAGTTATTTTCTTTGATGCAAAGAGATTACTCAATTATGGTTGAAGAGCCTAGCCAAAGGGAGAGAACACTCCTCAGAGAGATTTTCCTTGGGTGACTCTGGACAGAGGGAAGAAGGTGAATTTGGAACATAAATTTGGAAGCCACTAAAGTGCAAAATTTTAATATTATAGCATTCTTTCTTGGAAAGAATTGCCATACTTGCTTATGAAGCTAATTACCGTACATTCTTATGAAAAGCTGGGGTTAAGGATGTTACACTTCAGGTCTTAACCTCAATTGCTTTAGATTTTGAAGAAAGAAAATGCATTCAGAAAAAAAATGTTTCTGCTGTGAATATGTTAGGTCACATTAGTAATAAAACAATACCATGGGGCTTTATTTGATTATATTCAGTCTGTTTTATCTCCACTTGGAAAACTGCATTACAAAATCCACTGAAGTGAATTATAAGATAAACCTTAACTATATGATTTCTAATGTCCTATAAATTCTATCATCCATAAAACATAGCTGTTCCTTCCCAAAGGCCAACTCTATGATGCACTTTTATAAGTGTGGAGGTTTGAGAGGGTCGAAAGGATAAAAGTCTCCTATTTCCCCTTACAGGAAACCTTTGCTCACTGACGTGTGAGATGAGATAAATCTTCCATCCACTGCACTCAGATTCCCCTAAGAACCATTTGACTTCAGATACAACATTTGATCCTTTATAGAATAAGGCAGATGCTCATTTTACACAAGGTCATATTGAAGGGGTAAAAGTTATATTGTTAGGTCAGGCACACAGACATATAAATACAATACATTACAAGCAGAGCCTACCAAACCAGTAAATACATAGGAACATATCAAGAATATTGACACAAAATTAAATTGAACAAAAGGTTCAATTATTAGAAAAAATTTTATATTTTATTATCATCACAAACAACTGTTTCCCTAATTAAAATGTTTTAAGTAAGTATGATACGTTGAGAGAAAAGCAAGTGAACATGACAAATTGTTTTAATAGATGCAGAGTTCAAAACTTTATAGGATAGAGCAAATTATAGCAGATTCAAATTATTTTGCCATTATTGATTATATAAGAAGGGATGAGTAAAATATAATGCAGCACTTTGAAATCATACTAATTTATATTTTTATCTATTTCAAAAATTTTAACAAAAATAAAATTTGTTGGAATTGGCTCTTACAGTTTTATCTAATATTAACTAGAGTTTATGTAAATAAATATATTTTTGCTTATTTTAATTTATAGAAACAAAATTAAGCAAACAATTTTACTTGAAAAATTAGAAATAAATGAGATAATTTTGTTTTCAAGTTCATAGGGATGCCAGATGACTGAGTAAGGCAAGTACCCTACCCATTGTGCTATATCACACTAGTCCCATTAACAAATAGTCTTAAGAATACTTTCTGACAATGGCTCATGTTATCCATTGTAAATAGAAGAGCAATCAAAGAAGCAGTTGTTCTTGCCCACTATTTTCTGAAAGAGAAATGAGACTCTAGTCTAGCAGATGGAAGAGGGAGAGAATACAGTCAGTCCCAGTTCTAAGGGTCCCATTTTCTTTTTCTTTTTTTTTTCCTTTTTTTTGGACCACATCCAGTGATACTCAGGGGTTACTTCTGGCTATATACTCAGAAATCTCTCCTGGTTTGGGACATCATATGGGATTCTGGTCCGTCCTGGGTCAGCTTCCTGCAAGGCAAATGTCCTTCTGCTGTGCTATCGCTCCCCCCTCCCTTTTTTATTTTTAAAATAAAGATAGCAACTTTGTAGGAGTAGGTGAGACATGTAAAGTAAGGTTTCAATTCTTGTTTATCTGTCTTTGCCCCAATTCACTGCCTCGACAAATAAGAGATAATAAATAAGGTAAAACAGGATTAAATTCCACAGCCACGTTTTCTTTTCTTAAAAATTATGTTTAACACCTTGATGAAGTAAAAATCAAATTGATATGAGGAAGAAATCTATTTTCAAGTCTGGAATAAATTTGCCAGTTCTTTACGATCTGGTTTTCTATGCTAAATCAAAAGATGTGTTTGTCATTGTGAAAAGTGTATATTTTATTAACTTTGCTAACATCTACTATCTAGAGTAGTTAGTGAGGGATTAATTTTAGAGGCAGACAATGAGATAAGGTGGAGACAAGGTGGAGAGACTTGAATGGCTCAAGTCCTGATAGCGATGTAGTTATATCCAGGAATCTATCAGACTAAAGGACAAAGAGCAATATGGTTCTCTGACATCACACGTGCACAGATAGACCCAACATCTGTGTTCAAGAACAGCTCAAGTACAGCTCATCAACACAGTATAGTAATTTTGTCCCGCCCTCAACTTCTTGGGTATTTTTGTATGCATAATGATACTTATGTGCAAAAGCAACATTGTTATGTAACTCACATTTATCAACCATCCATTTATGTTCCACCCCAAATCACACCTTGATAAAATATTGTTATCCAATCTAGACTAAGATTATAGTATAAAACAAATACTTATGCATAGTGGATTGTCTTTGATTCACATAGTCAACTACTTTCCCTCTCAGGCTTGTCCTACAATTAAAGGGAATTGACTGCAAAATTTGTGGCCATCTCATTTCTTTTGGAATGTATTTGGCTTTAATAAACATGCTTATTTTATTGCTGAGGAACTTTGGAGTGTTTGTGTGTGTGTGTGTGTGTGTGTGTGTGTGTGTGTGTGTGTGTGTGTGTGTGTAAGATGTGTGAATGATTTAAATTCTTTCCCGATCATGTACAAGAACTGAGAAATTCTCATCATTCATTCAGTCAATACAGTGATATACTTGTGTCACTACCACCAGCAATGGAATTTCAAGAGTTAGACTAAAAGTGTATGGGCTTAAAATTGTTTTAAGACTTATAAAATTTTATCTGTGTTTTAACTTTTATTCCCAATAAACAATTGAAAACTAAATATATTATTTTATGCAGCAGCCAGTCATGCTAGTAAAGCAATTTCAAGTCATATTTAATGCCATAATCTCTATAACTGAATAGCATACAACTTTATAAACTATATGTAAAGATATTTATTTGTGACAAAATATTTGATATTACTAGATAAGCTGAACATAACATTGCCATTAAAATTTATAAATTATTAGTATACAATGGAAACACAAGATTACTTTAATTGTTAAAACATCTTTGATTTTTTTATTTTGTTGTGTTTCTAAAATGTTCAAACCTGAGAGTTTTATTTAAAAAATTAAGTCAATAAATGCCACCATTTTAGATATTAAAACATTTAAAACCTCATACATAATTTCTAAGTTGAAAGAAAAAAATGTTGATCTCTGTCATTTACTGGAAAAATTTACTACCTTTAATTTTCTATTTGGAGTTCATTGCATAAACATAAATCATGAATTAGTATAAGGTTATTATTATATAAATCAGTGTTTAAGGAGAGAGGATGGTGGATATGTGAAAATTTAGTATTTGAGACCTGAACTGGTGTTCATACGTCATTGTCCAATTTCTAGGTGCACTTAAACAGATTATTAAGTGTTCTGAGTCACCATCTATTTGGGATGTGGGAATGATCATGTTATCAATTGCATGAGCTTAAGGGGCTTTCAAAGAGAAGTTTTCTCTGAAACTAGAAGTTTCTCATATTTTTTACTTAGTAATATACATGGCATCACTTCATTAACTATAGTGAAAACCACAGTGTCAAAAAAGAAGAGTGAGAGAGAAAGAGGAGAGAGGAGAGAGGGTGGAGAGGGAGAGATGGAGGGAGGGAGAATAGGAGGGAAAAGATGGATATAAGAAAAGAAGTCATCAGGGAGGGTGAAAGGAAAACTGTTGACATTATTATGAATAACTTTATGTGAAAAAAATCTGTTGTATGAACAACCTTCTAACCATGATGTTAAAAAAAAATCTCCTAGGAACAATAGTGGGTAGAACACATGCATCTATGTCTGAGAACCTGAGATTGAAAATAAAAACAAAATCCCAAAATTCCTAAGAACAAAACAAAACAAAAAGTCAAAAATCATACCATAAGATATTACTAGATAATATCTAAACTTTACCTGATGGTTAAAGTTTCTGTCTTTTTTTGCTTTTTGTTTGTTTGCTTTTGGGCCACATCCAGTGACTCTCAGGGTTTACTCCTGACTATGCACTCAGAAATCGCTCCTGGCGTGGGGGACCAAATAGGACTTTGGGAATCAAACGAAAGTCCATCCTAGGTCAGTTGCGTGCAAGGCAAACGCCCTACCCCTGTGCTACGTATCTGGCCCTGAATTTCTGTCATTTAAAGTGGCTCCACTTCTATGGCAGTAGTCTTTGGATAAAATATCATGCAAGTCATTTACTATTTGGGAAGGTGGTGGGGGTGGTGGAGGTGGTGATTTGGGCCATAACTTAACTTGCATAGCTTTAATATTTTAATTTGAATAATTCTTTTTTTTTTTTTTTTGGTTTGTGGGCCTCACCCAGTGACGCTCAGGGGTTACTCCTGGCTATTCGCTCAGAAGTCGCTCCTGGCAGGCACAGGAGACCATATGGGGAACCGGGGGATCTAACCGCGGTCCGTCCTAGGTTAGCGCAGGCACCTTACCTCCAGCGCCACTGCCCGGCCCCCAATATTGAATAATTCTAAAGTAATACAAAGTAAACTGTACATGAGTGTGAGTTTACTGATTTCTATAGGTAATTTTGATTTTTATCGATGCAGACAATATAGAAGTAAGATAAAATAAATCATATTTCTACATATTATTTTTAAAAGTAGAACTATTGAAACATATATTTTAAAAGAGAATTTGCCAACATTTAAATATTCATCAGAAGACTTAGGTATATGTGTAATAAATTTTTTACAAAATTTTGATATATATTTTAAAGACATCAAAACATATTTTTGATGTTACTTTTTATAACATCAAAAGTATTAAGTACTGATGAAAGTAAAATTTTCTTATTATTAGTTCAATTTTTTGTTGAGTTAGTTCCCCAGGTATAAGTTGGACCATGTTTCTCTTACATACACTTTTCAGATGTTGTTACAGTGGAAATGCTTAGATAAACATGTGTACTCAGGTTCTCAATAACACTGAAGCTTTACCTAACATGGTACCTGTTCTCTTTGGTTGGTTTTGTCAGGATTAACAAGGATTGCTTTGCTTGTATCCAAATGATCATAGGATAAGCTTCACAATGATTCATTGACATGGATTTCTCAAAGGTAAAGAAAGTTTCATTATATTAGTTGAATAATATACACTCTCAAATAAGCATTCAATTTTACTACAAATTTTTGGAGTGGATTTGATTTGTTCTTATTTAGGAAATTTCCAACTATATTCATAAACCAGGCTGATCTCTATTTCCCCTGCATGGTGAGCCATCTCAGATTTTAGTATCAAAAGATACTTTTTCAATCTTTCTTTGTCTTCTTTCTTTCTTTTTTTTTTTTTTTTTTTTTTTTTTTTTTTTTT
>PVKC010002380.1:0-43712 GCA_004027635.1 Crocidura indochinensis
GGAGGACAACATTGGTGGTGGGAATGCCCTTCATTCATTGTCACTATGTACCGTAAATAATTCTGTGTAATGAACTTCAGTCACAATAAAAATTTAAATTAAAAAAAAAAAAGAATAGTTACTGGGGCCCGGGAGATAGCATGGAGGTAAGGCGCTTGCCTTTCATGCAAAAGGTCATCGGTTCGAATCCCGGTGCCCCATATGGTCCCCCGTGCCTGCCAGGAGCAATTTCTGAGCATGGAGCCAGGAGTAAACCCTGAGCACTGCCGGGTGTGACCCAAAAACCAAAACAAAACAAAACAAAAAAAAAAAGAACAGTTACAAAATGTGGGGCCTGAGCAGTGGCACAGTGGTAGGGCATTTGGCTTGCACACATCTGACCTAAGGCGGACTGCGGTTCAATCCCCTGGCGTCCTATATGGCTCCCCCAAGCCAGGAGCAATTCAGTAACCTCTGAGTATCACCAGATGTGGCACAACACCCCCCCAAAAAAAAGAATAGTTATAAAATGTAAAATATGCCAGACTTCCTGATAGTAAATTTTAGTTCAGTTTATGAGAAGTGCTCTGTGTTTCAGGGAAACTTCACAAGGCCCTACTCAGGGGACCCAATTTGTACACAGATTCCATACCCTCACACTTTTGCTTTGTCGCTCCCTTCTTATGGAGGTGAATAATAAATCTTTAAGGAGTAAATGTAAGAATTAAACTTTCTGACAATAGTTTAACTGCGAGGGACATTATTGTAGTTCAGTTATATTTCTTCTTCTGGGAGGAGACTCATTTTAATTGAATATCAAAAGTTGTTCAAAGAAATAAAAATAAAACTTTGTCTAGCAAGTTATGGATGTTCATACATTTGATTGTAAGAATACTGAGTATTGTTTATCTAAACACTGTTGAACTATTTTAACTTCCTTTTCCCTTTCCTGCAGAGAAATACTAGATTTTTATTTTTACCAGAAGTGATTAAACTATAGAAGGCCATTTTATTAACTGCTTAGATATCTGTATTTTGAGCAGCCACCCTCCATGACACCAGCCCTGCAATCTCATCCTTGCTCCAACTAGCACACTGTTGTTTCTTAGATTCATAGTCTTAGCACCATTTTTGCCCTCTCTCCTTCCTCTGCATTGGTAGAAAAAGTCACTGATTTTTCCTTGGTCACATGATATGCACATCCATTAGCTCCATATCATCTTCCAGTGTTTTTTGTTTTTGTTTTTGTTTTTGTTTTTTTTGGTTTTTGGGTCACACCCGGCAGTGCTCAGGGGTTACTCCTGGCTCCATGCTCAGAAATTGCTCCTGGCAGGCATGGGGACCATATGGGGCACCGGGATTCGAACCGATGACCTTTTGCATGAAAGGCAAACACCTTACCTCCATGCTATCTCCTGGGCCCCACCTTCCAGTGTTTTATTTCTCTCTTTCAGTCTATCTTGTGCACTGCTGTGAAATTAGTCTTTATCAGGATGCCATTTTCATTAGCTCACGGCCCTGTTTATGAGCTGTTTTCCATTTACCTCTCACATCAGATCAAATCTAAAATCATCAACCTTGGAATTAGGACTGACACCACTGTTCTTAGTAAATCTTGTTATTCTATTCCTCAAGTTTCATACTTGTAGTAGTTATGTGTTAATATTGTACCTTCTTCCATATGACAGTTTTCACCCTCTGCCCAATATTTGTGTTAGCATTTCTTTCTGCCAGTACTTGGTTCTCATACTACTTTAATAAATTCTGAAATAATGTGGCCCCTGTGTACTCCCTGTGAAGTTCTTTGGTTTTTTCTTTTTTCTAGAGATATTATAATTGATGGCAAATCAACAATTTGAAAATTATTTACCTTTTACAGTTATGTGACTTTTCAGCTAAATTTTGAGTTCTTCAACGCAAACTTTATACTTCCCTAAGCTGCTGTTAAGCACACAGAAAAAAACATTTTTGAATATACAATATTTGAAATAATGTAAGATAATTTTAAATATCATCTTTTAAAAAGAAAATTATAAAAAATGAATTTTAAAATTTATACTTAGCAGCCTTTATAGGCATCTATATACTCAGCCCATTACTTGGCTAATACATCAGTTAAGTTCATAGTAAATGAACTTTTCTTTGAATATATATCTTCTATTTCTTTATTCTCTACACAATGATTTTTTGTTTGTCGATGAAAGTTTATTGAGAAGCTAAATAGTATTAGAGTATTTTCTCCTTGTGACAAGATTCTTTTGTAAAGTTCTGTATTAAAAATATGAGCCAATTAACTGACATAAAACTATGCAGTTAGGAAAATTTTACTCATCTGAATTTATTGTTATATATTTTAATATCTACATAAAGGAGACTTTTATCATTTAAAATGTTTATAGTAGGGGCCAGAGTAGTGGCACAAGTGGTAGGGTGTTTGCCTTGCTGCACTAACCTAGGACGAACCATGGTTCGATCCCCCAGCCATATGTTATGTGTTATGGTCCGTATGGTCCTCCAAACCAGGAGAGATTTCTGAGCGCATAGCCTGGAGTTTCTGAGTGTCGCCCTCAAATTTCAGACTTGTTCCAGCTATGTGTTAATATTGTTAATATCGTTAATATTGTTAATATGTGTTAATATTTTGGGTGTGGCCCAAAAAGCAAAAAATGTTAATAGTAGAAGTAATAGCTTTAATAAATCGCTAATACATTATCATTTTGTACACCAAACACTCAGCCTGTTACTAATTATTTTATCACTTAATTCCTGTTAAAACTCCCATAAGCTTTGTAATGTTCTGAAAGTTGATTCTCTGAGGCTAAGGCACATTACCAGTGTCCCACAGCCATGTAGGACTAGTGTTCAGGTTCAGACTTAAGCTTTAGCTGCTTTACTATGGGAAGCATACTTACTTTTCTAGAATTCAGGGTTTGTTTTCAAGAGCTACAAGCTCTCTTTTAATAAAGCTGCCCAGCTAATCAGTGAAACTACTTGGGCTGCACATGATGTGTAAACTTTCTGGTTTTTGGATCACACCTGGCAACGTTCAGGAGTTTTACTTTTGGCTCTACACTCAGAAGTCACTCCGGGCAGGCTCAGGGGACCATATAGGATGCCGAGATTCAAATCAGGGCTGTCCTCTGTTGGCTCGTGCAAGGCAAAAATGCCTTACCGCTGTGCTATCACTCTGGCCTCTGATGTGTTAACTTTTAAAGGAAGTCACCATTCATTCTCCAGGTTTTATGATGACCACCTCATGTCCTTGTTTGGGAATTAACTACTTTTAAATGAGCATTGAAGGAATATATCCACTATTGCTAGCTTTGGGCCATGGGGTCTTCTTTGTTCAATCCTCAGTTTTTCTATGTTGTTGAGTCCTACCTAGTCAATAAAGTTATCTACAAATTGTACTTAGTAAAATCTGTGAAATGACTTTGATATTAAAGTAGAGCTTGTCAGGCTCTTGTAATCTGGCTGATTGGTTCAAACTTTATACTCCCAAATAGAATAGGACCAGGCTGGAATGGTCAGATTACAGAAGGCTTTTATCTAGGTTTAGATTTTTTTTTTTTTTTTTTTTGGTTTTTGGGCCACACCCAGTGACGCTCAGGGGTTACTCCTGGCTATGCGCTCAGAAGTTGCTCCTGGCAGGCACGGGGGACCATATGGGAACCGGGGGATCGAACCGCGGTCCGGTCCGTCCTAAGGCAGGCACCTTACCTCCAGCGCCACCGCCCGGCTAGGTTTAGATTTTTTCTTGTGGGAAGTCACTGAAGGTTTTAAAGTACTGATGAAGATATTTCCAGAGGACTATTAACTTGCTAACATTCTGTGATTTGAGTCAGAGGAGAGGTAGTATAAGATATACGTAGGTGGGGCCCGGGAGATAGCATGGAGGTAAGGCGTTTGCCTTTCATGCAAAAGGTCATCGGTTCGAATCCCGGTGCCCCATATGGTCCCCCATGCCTGCCAGGAGCAATTTCTGAGCATGGAGCCAGGAGTAACCCTTGAGCACTGCCGGGTGTGATCCAAAAACAAACAAAAAACCAAAACAAAACAAAAAAAAAGATATACGTAGGTGATATAAGATATAAGATATACCTAGGTGGCGTTTACATTTTTTCCCTTATAATGATATATTCCTGAGCTGGTAAGGCAGATGGTCAATAAGTAGTGGTAGGGAGTAGTGAGAAAGGATAAATCAAAGATGATTCTGAAGTAACCTAAGTCGCTAAGGAGGCTGGTCCATTGCCTGTTGAGAAAAAAGTAAGAACGTAACTTTATTTGGGATAAAATAGTTTACCATCTTTGAATCTGTTTGGAAGCTTTTGATAAAGAAAGATAATTATTTCTAAATCAACAACAAATTTTCTAGTAAAAAGTTTTGTGACAACTTCCTGCTTGGTAATCATGAATTTACCTCTCTAGTATAACTCATGAGGATCCTAGGAAATGCTCTGTTGAGCTTCAGATGCAATTGCCTGGTTGGTGAGAACTTGTGAATTTACTTTTTTCAGGAAAAATTGTGCTGACTCTTAGCAGCATCATTTAACCCTGTAAGTGGTAAAATTGTGAAAATATTTGTCAACTTTGAGTCAAATTATTCCAAGTCTTTATTATCTACTTCAGTGGGAATTTTTAAAATGACTTTGAGAGATTATTGAATTATTCATGAGTTTCAAACAGACTGAAACAAACTACTCTTCCTTTGTTGTAAGCATCATTGAAATATGGTTTATATATATGTAAATTATTGTTGGAGGCTCCTACATTTAGGATTTAGGTTTATAAGTCAGGCTTACATAATCTAACTAAAGGAAGGGGAAACCAATCCTTTCATTTATTTTGTCTATTTTGTATTTTGTGAATTTAGGATTATAGAGATTGCAGCCTGCCACTCTACCCATACCTCTGCTGCCAAGACCCAGGGTGGGCACGTGTACATGTGGGGACAGTGCCGGGGCCAGTCCGTGATCCTACCTCACCTCACCCACTTCTCCTGCACAGATGATGTGTTTGCTTGCTTTGCCACACCTGGTGTCACTTGGCGCCTCCTCTCTGTGGGTGAGTTGGCCACTGGGGTTATTGCCTGTAAGCTGGCCATTAGCACTGGTGTTTTTTATCTTAGTAAGGGTTTTGGTAAGCACACTATCTTATATTCTCTCTCTCCCAATCCACCCCCTTGCTAAGTGGAGTAAAATTTTTAATTTAAATTTTAATGTGGACCCCCCCCCCAGCAGTATCTGGAACCTGGTGGGCCACTTCAGGTGATAATTGGCCTAACTTTGTGGGCTTGAGGTTCAATGCAAGGGCCCAACAAGTGATTCTCCTTGGGCCATCAGGACTACACCTATTCGTATGGGGAGGTTGGAGTGCTTGCAATACAAGAGATCTAACTTAGGCTTTGTGCAAGCCAGACATGCACTCCAGCCCTTTGAGCTATCACCCTGAACCTAATTTGATTAAACTTTTAAAAATATCAGAAATCAACACCACACACTAAAATATCATGTAACTACTTACTGATTTAAATGAGCAAATTATATCTTCTATATTTAGCTAGTATATTTGCTCACACATTAAAAATTTATTTATTAAGATGGCTTTTTTAAGTTTATTTTTTGCCAAATTTACAAGCAGAAGTGTGTGAGGTTCTTATTCATAATAAAGAGATGAAAATTCATATTTAGAGGAGTTTAAGACACTTTGTCAGTTATTTTGGGGAGTTGGTATTTTTAGGAGTATCAACAGAGTACTACCATATTCTGGTCTGCATTTTTTATTTTTTTAGTTAACTTTAGAATTGTGGGTCTTATTTTCTTAGAACCTGATGACCACCTTACAGTGGCTGAATCCCTGAAGAGAGAATTTGACAACCCCAATACTGCAGACCTCAAATTTCTGGTGGATGGAAAGTATATTTATGTACATAAAGTTCTTCTCAAAATTAGGTAAGGAATCATATGTCTCAAGAATTGAAATAAAACACTATTGGGGTTGGAGAAATAACCCAGAAATTAAGGCTTTTGCCTTCATGCAAATGACCCGGGTTTGATCCCCGGCATTCCAAAAATATATTGATCCTTTTACTGATGTGTGCGTGACTTGGTAAGGTAGATGATTAGTAAATAGTGGAGAGTAGTGGAGAATTAATGGAGAAGAGCCAGATGAAGTTTCTGTAATCCTCAGCACCCACTCTACCTGAATATTTTCTTTTTTCTCTTTCATTTTTAAATAACAATATTTATTTAAGCACCTTGATTACAAACATGATTGTAGTTGGGTTTCATTTATAAAAAGAACATTTCCATTCACCAGTGCAACATTACCACCACCAATGCCCCCATCTCCCTCCTCCACGCCCCCTCCCCTGCCTATATGAGACAGGAATTCTACTTCTATCACTCATTAACATTATCGTGGTAGCTATTAGTGCAGTTATTTCTTAAACTGCATTCACCACGCTGTGGTAAGCTTCATATTGTGAACTGGTCCTTCTGGCGCTAATCTCTGGGCATTATTACAATAATGTCTTTTATTTTTCTTAAAACCCATAGATGAGACTATTCTGTGTGTTTCTCTCCCTCTGATTTATTTCACTTAATATAATAGTTACCATGTGCATCCATGAATAGGACAATTTCATGACTTCATCTCTTTTGATGGCTGCATAATATTCGATTGTGTATCTGTACCACAGTTTCTTTAGCCATTCATCTATTGAAGAATATCTTGGAGTGGCATAGCTGGATCATACAGGATCTAAATTTCCAGTTTTTTGAGGAATCTCCATATTGTTTTCCATAAAGGCTGAACTACCTGACATTCCCACCAGCAGTGGATGAAATTTCCTTTCTCCCTACATCCCTGCCAGCACTGATGGTTCCTATTCTTTGTGATGTGCTCATATTCAACATAGTGCTGGAAGTTCTTGCCATAGTGATCAGGCAAGAAAAAAATACCAAGGGCATCCAGATAGGAAAGGAAGAAGTCAAGCTCTCACTGTTTCCAGACAACATGATAATATATTTAGAAAACCCTAAAGGCTCTACCAAAAAGCTTCTAGAAACAATAGTTTATATAGCAAAGCACAAAATTAACATGCAAAAATCAATTGCCTTCTTGTACACCAATAATGATAGAGAAGAAATGGAGACTTAAAAAAAAAATCCCATTCACATTAGTGTCACACAAAGTCCAATATGTTGGAGTCAACTTAACTAAAGACATGAAGAACCTATACAAAGAAAACTATAAAACCATGCTTCAAGAAATAAAAGAGAACACAAGGAAATGGAGACACACTGTACAGATTTAATGCAGTTGAGAAAAGTAATATGAGAGGCATCACTTTTCCTAACTTTAAATTGTACTACACAGCTATAGTCATTAAAACAGCATGGTATTGAAATAAAGTTAGACCTTCAGATCAGTAGAATAGACTTGAGTATTCAGAGAATGTTCTCCAGACATAGAATCAATTAATCCTTGAAAAAGGGGCAAGAAATGCAAAATGGAGCAAGGAAAGCCTCTTCAACAAGTGGTGTTGGGACAATTGGTCAGCCACTTGCAAAAAAGCAAACTCAGACCTCCATCTAACACCATGCACAAAGGCTAAATGCAAATGGATTAACAACATGTAGGTAAATCACTCCATGACATTGAGACATTCAAAGAAGAAACAGGTTCCAAAAAAGTGGAAGCAGAGATAAACAGATGGGACTATACTAAGCTGAGAAGCTTCTGCATCTTAAAGGAAATAGTGCTTAGGATACAAAACCCACCCACAGAATGAGAGAAACTATTCACCCAATACCCATCAGATAAAGGGCTAATATCTAAGATACACAAGGTACTGACAGAACTTAAGAAAAAAATATCTTAGCCCATCAAAAATTGGGGAGAAGAAATGAGCAGACACTTTCTCAAAGAAGAAATACAAATGGCCAAAAGACACATGAAAAAATGCTCTACATCACTAATTATCAGATCAATGCAAATCAAAGCGATGATGAGATACCAGCTCACGCCACAGAGATTGACACACATCACAAAGAACAAGAACAATCTACCTGAATCTGTAGTGTCCACCACTCTAGAAACTTTCTGAATATTCTCCTTTTGGATATTTATGAATACTGCATAATGACACTTATGGGCTATTAGTATTTGATTCATTCTCCATCTACTCTCATCTTTCCAGGAGCTGATGGGGAGACATCCTGAATATTCCCACCCCTTAATTACATGGTTGTTCCTCTTAGCAGCTCACCCACATTCTTAAGTAGAGTCCAAAAGTCACCTCATTTATATAACCAGAGAATAATTTTGCTATTCTCATCATGTAGGAGAATGCACACATTAGCAGTTGTGCAAGAACAAGGAACATGTATTTCTTATAATCACCATTATTTTTAGCAGTCCTTAGAGACTTGGCTAGTTGTCTGCTTAGTGGGTGCTACAAGAGCATGTTCTGGAGTAAGTTTCTTGGCCGAGGAACAGAGTTCAATTGTCACTCTCCTTTTTCAGTTGGGAAATACTGAAATAGCATTGCTTGAAAAAAAAAGAAGATAAGGCTTTTCTCAATCATCAAGACTGTGAAAAGATTTTCTTGGAAGAAGACAAATAAAATTTGATGTATAATTTTGAGTGATGAACTGCAGTGGCTGTATTCAAGCAGTGATTGTTAGCTTTTTTCATACCTATAGAACAATTGGTAGAAATAGAAATGTGCAGACTGTGCAGATTGCTAAGGCAGAAATAAAAGTCATTATTTTAGATAAGCTTATGTAATAATTTTATGATAATAATTCTAAATGATACAGATATACCTTGAACTAAGTGAAAATTTATTTCAAAGTCTGGTAGAAAAATTTTATGGCCCTACAAAAGTCCACAACCTGCTACATCTGAGGCACTGGATAAAATTCTGTCGCTATAAAATCACTTCCCGAAATCAAGAAACAGAAATCCTACCACCCCTTAACATTCCTTTGAACTCATTTGTGGGCAGTCACTATTCTTTCTGTTATCATTGTTCATTAGTATTTCTCAGTTTACAAAAATGGAATTACACAAACTGCTTTGTGTCTGACTTCTCTCTCAGTATTCTGATTTTGTGTTGCAGGCCCGCTGAGTCAGGCAGCACTGAGAAGGGTTTCAAGGTTATTTGATAGGAGGATGGGAACAAGGAGTCGATGAAGAATGGGCACTCAAGAGTTGTCAGGGAGGGGCCGGGCAGTGGCGCTGGAGGTAAGGTGCCTGCCTTGCCTGCGCTAGCCTAGGACAGACCGCGGTTCCATCCCCCGGTTTCCCAAATGGTCCCCCAAACCAGGAGCGACTTCTGAGCGCATAGCCAGGAGTAACCCCTGAGCGTCACCGTGTGTGGCCCAAAAACCAAAAAAAAAAAAAAAAAAAAAAAAAAAAAAAAAAGAGTTGTCAGGGAGCAGTGTGGCATATTGTTCTCAAGTTCATCTCTTACTAAGATCAGTCTGTGTAGCATTTTAAACATTTATATTTTTTAATATTTTTAAGTTACTTTAAACACTGTGCTTACAAGTTGTTTCTTTCTGTTTTTGTTTTTGTTATTGTTATTGTTTTGGGGCCACACCTGGTGACGCTCAGGGGTACTCCTGGCTATGCGCTCAGAAATTGCTCCTGGCTTGGGGGACCATACGGGACAGCAGGGGATCAAACTGCGGTTCTTTCTAGGCTAGCGCAGACAAGGTAGAAACCTTAACCCTTGCACCACCGCTCCAGCCCCACAAGGTTGTTTCTAATACAGTTGATTTTTTTTTATTATTCATAATTACCAAGTTTCTCATGATTGAATTTTGGTCATATGATTGAATTTCATGATTGAGTTTCATATACAGCACATTTCTCACCACAAATGTTCCCAGTTTTCTTTCCTATCCTCCCTCCCACTTACCTTTGGAGGCAAATATTTTTCTTCTCTCTTTTTCTCTCTCTTTTCTTTTAGATATTGAGGTTTTCAAAATGATTACCGAAGGAGTATCAGGCATATCATTTTAACACTCAGGTCTTGTCCAGAGTGATCGTTTTCAACTGTCATTCGTATAGTGGTACCTTATCTGCCCTAATTGCACTCCCCAGTTATTTATGACAAGCTTCCTATCACAAGCTTCTTTCCACTGGCCCTCATCTCTATTATTTATGGGTATTATTACCATACTATGATTTTTTATATCACAAATGAATACAGTTTTGTGCTCAGCATAATATTCTCCATTATCACCCATGTATAAGCAAATTTTATAACTTCATTTTCCTAATTGCTGCATTGTATTCCATCCATTGTGTAGATGTAGTTTCTTTGCCTACTCATCTGTTCTCTGACACTTGGATTGTTTCTAGATTCTGGCTATTTGAATAGTTGTGCATCATTTCTTTGACTTTGTCATTCACAAATCTTGACTAGAATGGAAGGTGGGCAGGGGTCTCTGCTGGAATTAGTTTGCTAGGACTGCTTTAATAATAATGCTAACTGGTAGCTTCAATAGAAGTTTGCTTTCATGGTTCTGGAGACTGCTGAGGTGTTTGGTGTTCTTGGCATGTGACAACGTGATGCCAGTGTTCTGATGGCTTCCTTCCCATGTGCACTTGTATACAGCCCCTTTATTTGTAAAGTAAGATAATTTTCTTTAGGTATCTATGATAAAGGAGGGAGTGAAGGAGGGAGAAAAGAGGAGAGAGAAGACAGAAAGAAGAAAAAGAAAATACACGCAGGCTTCTTCAGAGAGGGAGGGCCCAGTCTCTTTTTCTAAGGCCAGAGTCATAGCTTTGTCAGCTGAGCATAAGTGCCCCATGTGTCGCCAAACCCCATTCTCCATATTGGAATTGGAAGAAGTCTCACTCCAATGACTTTATTTTAATATGATGACCTCTATGAAGAGACTGTCTCCAAATGCTTTTACATTCTGAGGTTAGGATTTCCACTTAGAATTTGTAGGTGGTGTGGCTAGATACAATTTAATCCCATAATGATGAGGAGTGAAAAATTATTACACAAGGAGCCAGAAAGATAGTACAGAGGTTAAGGTATTTTCTTTGGCCTCAGTTCATTCATCAAGTACTGCATATAATTTGTTCAGTATAACCATGGATCACCCCGGAGCACAGAACCAAGAATTATCCCTGAGCACCACTGGTGTGACTACTTCTCTTCAAAACAAAATTTGACTCAGGAATTTGAAAAAATATGCCCATCACATTTCTCTACTTTCTGTTGAGTGGAGTTAGTGTGGGATGGATGCCTGGGGGGGGGGGTGGCGTCAGAGTGGCCCAAGGCAACTAAACCACTGGATCTGGCATGCGGGAGCTCTTGTCAGAGAAATGAACCCCACTGACTAAATGCAAAAGTGAGGAATCAGGTAAGGGCATCCTGGGAAGAATCCAGAACAGTAGCCCATTGTACTTTTACCATTGTTTGTTTGTTTTCTTCCCTTTTACACTGTATAAGAGAGACTCAGTGCTTTTTTGAGGAGCTAAGACCTGACTTACTTTTTCTCTTTCTTCAGATGTGAGCATTTTCGTTCCTCTTTGGAAGACATTGAGGATGATATTGTAGAAATGAGCGAATTTTCATATCCTGTTTACCGAGCCTTCCTAGAATACCTGTACACAGACAACATCAGTCTTTCTCCTGAGGAGGCAGTAGGTAATGGCAACCAGAAAGTATAAAGCAGAATGTTCGGTGCATGGAATAGTGGTTTCTGAGAAACCTTAAATGAAGTCACTGTGCCAATCATCCCCATGGTTTCCATTTGTGTGTTGAACCCAAACTCATTTCCCTTGTTACCTTTTTTTTTTTTTTTTGGTTTTTGGGTCACACCCGGCAGTGCTCAGGGGTTACTCCTGGCTCCATGCTCAGAAATTGCTCCTGGCAGACACGGGGGACCATATGGGGCACTGGGATTCGAACCGATGACCTTTTGCATGAAAGGCAAACGTCTTACCTCCATGCTATCTAGATAGAATAAGAAGGATGAAGTGTCAGAGCATTACATCTGTGCTGCAGGAGCTTTTTTCCCTACACAAATCATCAGTGACTTACAAGCTCCCACACTGGCTGCCCTATAGAGGTTTGCTCTGCTGGTTTTCTTAATGATGAACTTCCCTTTTCCCTAGTTTTGGGACAAACCACGAATTCATTCTATTCTGAAGGTAAAGAGGCACTGTTTCTCTTGAAACAATGAAAGAAAACAAACAAAATCAAAATAAAATTGAAACAATGAAAAAAAACACTGAGTAGTCTAGGAGGCACAGAATAAAAAGCAGACTGAATTTTAATCTGGAGCATTAACCAGCTGTAGAATGATTTCTGTAAAGAAGTAAAGAGTTTAAGTCCTACCCCAGTTTTCAAATGAAACATTCATTTAAATTATTTAATTCCAGTAACACTGCTTTCTGTTAAGCATTAACTTTAGCTCAGATATGATTTTCTGAGGTTCTACAGTTTTTCTTCCTTTTCTCTGACATGGTTTTAGTGTCCAGGCCTGTGCCACAGCTCTCTGTGACTAACTACACAGAGGTGGCCCTGGCTCTGTACAGCTTGTAGTGGATCTCAACCCCAAACACATACATATATGGAGGGTCAAGATGTGCCTTAAGGGTATTTCCCAGGTATTCACCCTTTAAATTAAAAAGCAACAGCTAAAAAGCAAAGAAAGTGCATCAGGTAGCATGAAGGAGCAAACCATGCAGATACCCAAGGCAGTGCCTCTGAACCACAAAACAGGAAGTGGAATGTCTGAGGGCAGGAACAGATTTAGCATGCTAAGCAAGAGGATGGTGACAGGGTAATACAAGAGGAATCTGCAGAATTGATGGTGGTAGAAATTGAGGTCAGAATTGGGGCGAGATTATACATAATATACATAATATACCATGGAGAAGGGTTCAGATCTTTGTCTTGTGATGCCAGAGATGGAACCCAGGACTCCACTCTCAGTGGACATGAGCTCTGCCACTGAGACACATCCCTAGGGAGTTTGTTCTTAGTGTGATAGAAATCTGTTGAAGCATAAGGCCAAAGTTGTATTCTTTAGAATTTGCTTTCATTCTAAGAAAAAAAGAATGCTTAAAGAGTTTAAGCAAGGTGACTTCTTTCAGATAGACATATACAGACATATCCCAGCATATGTTTCCATGCTGATGACCCACAAGTACATTTGTTTTATAAATGGTAGGATGGAGAAAGGAACAGCGATGAAGGACAGAATCAAATCCTAGGATCTGTTAAGAAAGAATCCAGTCTATGTTTTATTCTGTGCCTCATAGACTACTCAGTGGTTTTTGTTTTCATTGTCAGTAGCTTGAACTAAGAGAAACAGTGCCTCTTTAACTGTTAAGAAAGCCCAGTGAGAGCACATGGCTTTCTTGTGGGAAGAGCTGGGTTTGATCCCAAGCACTCAGAGGAAGGATAGATGTAAAAGGGTCTTTGCCAGTTCCTCTTATAGGAAATCATGGACCATAATTGATCAAGGCCACAACCAAACTGAATGCATAGAAAGTGGGAAAAGGGGGACTGGAGTGATAGTACAGGTAGTAAAGTGCTTGTATTGCATGCGACCCATCCAGGTTTGATCACCAAAACCCCATGTGGTCCCCCAAGCCCACCAGGAGTGATCCCTGAATGCAGAGCCAGGAATAAGCCCCGAATTTGGCCCCAATTCAAACAAAAAAGACATTTGTCATTTGTTTTAGCCAAGTTTTGGGAGAGGTGAATTTTTTTCAATAGAGTAAGGAGGGAATAGAGTTGAGGCAACTAGCAGATTCTAGTTGAGGTGATTAGTTTCTAAATATTAGTAATTATATTCAAGTGTAATGTGATGGTGCCTTGGATTAGAGTGATGTGGAGAGGAAGTGTTATAAGGAGATTGGATACTTAATTTATTTTAAAGATGGATTAGGGTACTCTATGTGAGGGTCAGGGTGAGGATAACTGACTCAGATATTTGGCCCAAATACCTGGGTTAATGGAAGTATAATTTACAAAAATAACAAAAATGGGGAGCAACATGTTTTGGAAAGTTAAAAAGTATTAAATGCCCAAAGAATCTGAGCTGCTTACTGGCATTTCCCTTATCAGTATAGCATTGTAATTTGCCTGCTCCTAACACTTGTAGGTTTCAGGCAGGAGTGCAGTACCATATCTCAAATGATTTATAAATGTTATTTTAAAAATTATTTTTCAACATGTAAATATATTCAAGTAAATATTGATACTGGCATGAGGCCGGAGAGATAGCCCAGTGGTAGGGCATTTGCCTTGCATATGGCCAACCTGGGAGGGACCTAGTTCGATTCCTGGCATCCCTATGATCCCCCAGTCTGCCAGGGATGATTTCTGAGTACAGAGCCAGGAGTAACCTCTGAATGCCACTTGGTGTGGGCCAAAAACCAATCAATCAATCAATAAAATAAAATTTTAAAAATATACTGATACTGGAAATATACTAGAAAAATGTGATCAATATTCAAGCCTTGTAAAATATTATTTCATTATGAAGTAAAAAGCCAGTTTTGGGGGCCGGAGAGATAGAATGGAGGTAAGGCATTTGCCTTGCATGCAGAAAGACGCTGGTTCAAATTCTGGCATCCCATATGGTTCCCCCGAGCCTGCCAGGAGCGATTTCTGAGTGTAGAGCCAGGAGTAACCCCTGAGTGCTGCCGAGTGTAACCTTCCTCCCCACTGCCCCCCAAAAAAGCCAGGTTTGAATTTTCATTGGAATTTAGAACTGTCCTGCCTTATTTTCTTGCTCACCATTGTTGCTACACTTTGTGTTGCCACAGTCTGAGCAACCCCACCTGTGTGTCTGTGTCCTGTCTATCCCAACCCAAGTCACCTGCTGGGACTCTGACGTTGCTAGTGTGATCTGGAGGAGGAGAAGAAATCTCATGCATGGCCTCAGGAAACCATGGTCTCGGGACACCAAAGTGTGATCCAAGAGTGGGTACTTGGCTGCTAACAACCCTGTAGTGAAAGGGATGACCAGAGGAGGAACAGAGCTTGCCCTTTTGAATAGGAACTCAGGTCAGATCTTTTCTTAGGGCAGCATATATGAGACTACACAGATGTGAGTGCCCAGTCTTGTCAGGCTGGAGATTGAGAGTGTGGGGACCCATTGATACCAACTTGGCAATTGAGAGAACTGATGAATTGAGCCATTCTCAATTCTCAAGACTTCTGAAGTCTCCTGCCTCCAGGGGCTTTAAGGCCTTTCTTTCTTTCCTTTATAACTCTGCTAGTTTTTCATGATAGTGAAAGCATGACTATGCTTTCCATTTTTTTTACACATAAAATACCCTTGTCAGGTAATCAGCTCTGTTATTAAATCTATGTTACAGAATGTGTTGATTAGCCTAAAGAATACTATATATGGGGGCCGGAGAGATAGCTTGGAGGTAAGGTATTTGCCTTTCAGGCAGAAGGACGGTGGTTCAAATTTCGGCATCCTAGATGGTCCCCTGTGCCTGCCAGGCACGATTTCTGAGCATAGAGCTAGGAGTAACCCCTGAGTGGTGCCAGGTGTGACCCAAAAAACAAAACAAAACAAAAGAATACTATATACACTTCATCATTGATCATAGGACCTCATCAGTGCTTTCTATTTTATTGCATATAAAATATGTCACATACTATACTTACTAAAAGAGAGAAAAATAGTTGATGATCTAAATTACTCTCAGTCCCTTTGGGTCAAAGTCCCTCTGTATGAAAAGTTAGCTTGAAATGGATGTAATAGTTTTATAGTAGCAGGATTCAAATAATCTTTTGGTTTTTATAGGTAAGTTCTGCATATTGTTTTAATGAATGGACTTTTTTAGGGGTATAGGACTACTAAGCACATATGTGCATGTAGAAAGTACCTCACAGTATTTTTTTGATCAAGCCATGTATCCCACACACCACTCATCGACCAATGATGAATCATTCCTAGCATTCTTTGATCAAAAATATGGTTACAAAGATTTAAATAGCAGATCTGATACCCTGAAAAGGGTATAGGTATTCTTGATAGAAATACTTCATATCATTCATCAAGTAGGATAAGTTAAAATTAATATTCATAGGACTATCACTCTATATTGAATTGAGTGTAGGTGATAGATAATATAAAAGGATTCACCAGATTCTATAGATGGTGCCTATAACAGTGGGGGCTGCAGATCGCTTAGTGAAATGATTAAAGTAGGAACCTACGTATTGAACTATTGGATCTTCACATATTAGGCTATCAGGAAAAATGGTCCAGCAAACAGTAACTAACTTAATAAAGAACAAAAATATAAGCAAGAGTGTTCCAAGCAGGGGATTTTATGGCTAAGAACATCAAATTATGTATAAATGTTAAGTAAGATGAAACTGAATATAAACAGACCTTGATTTAAGCACTGTGGGTAGCCATTAGTGACAATTACATGTATGAGTCATGGAATTCTTTGAAATGGTCTGAGGTGAGAAGGTAGAATGGTAGGTCAGAAAAATCTAGGCATCAAATAGGGGCAACTTACCCTAAGGCAATTTTCCCTAGTGAGAAGTAGAATAGAGTGATAGGAGTGTGTCCACAAAGGTTGCTCTTTCTGAAAATGATGGGAATTACTAGAGCATTTGCCAGTGGAAATGACCCAGGGGATGTTGGTAATCCAGGAGCAAGGATAATAGGAAGATTATATCTAATAAAACTATTATAGACATTCTGTTTTTCGGCAGCTATTATAACTCAGTTCAGCTACATTTCTTTTTTTGAAAAAAAAAAAACTTCATTTAAATACTGTGGTTATAAGGTTGTTCCTAATACAGTTTTTCCCCACATATACAAAGTTAGTAATGATGGAGTTTCAGTCATACAATGTACAATACCCTTCACCAGTGTACATTTACTGCCACCAATGTCCCATTTCCTGCCCTCCCAACCCTGCCTGCTTTTAGGATACTCCCTTTCTATATCTTTTTTTTTTCCTTTTAGACAATATTGTTACTGAAGTAGTATTATACATATCACTTCATCTCCTGTCAGCACCAAGTTCTTGCCCACAGGGATCATTTTCCAACTATCATTGTCATAGTGGTCTCTTATCTGCCCTAATTGTTCAACTCCCCTTCTATTTGTGGCAAGCTTTCTATTATAGGAGGGTCCTCTTGGCCCTCATCTCTATTGTCACAGAATATTATTACCATATTTTTTATATTCCACAAATGAATGCATCATTCTATCTCTACCCCTTTACATCTGACTCATTTAGCTCAGCCTAATACTCTCCATATTCATCTGTGTATAAGCAAATTTCATTATTTCATTTTTTCCAAACAGCAGCATAGTATTCCATTGTGTAGAGAGGTATCAGTTTCTTACCCACACCTGTTCTCAGGCACTTAGGTTGTTTCCAGATTCTGACAATGTGTCAACTACATTCTTAGGAAAAGTCTTACATTTATTGAAAGTCATATTTATTTATTTGCATAACCCTTCACGAAGAATTATATTCAGAATAATGTTTACATCATCTCTGAAAGGTTAGGTCAGTTTAAATCAGGATGTTTACTATAACTACCTCTAATGAACATTTCTTTCTACTAGGATTATTGGATTTGGCTACATTTTATAGAGAAAATCGTTTGAAAAAGCTCTGTCAACAAACCATAAAGCAAGGAATCTGTGAGGAGAATGCCATTGCTCTGCTCTCAGCTGCAGTGAAGTATGATGCTCAGGTAAAAAAAAGTTGGAGGACTTCTTCTACCAAGCTGATTTTCTGAGGGAAAATTAGGTATCTACTTCAGACCTGAAATAAAAGTTGTAACCTCAAGGTAAAGATGTGTGTGGGTGTGGGGGGGATCTACATATACATATTACACATATATGTATATTACATATAATATACATATAATATATAATGTGCACATTACATATGATATAATATAATATATACATATAATATGTGTAATATATAATGTAAATATAATAAAGTATGTTTGGATTTAACTATTGGGCCATTCATAACCTTGATCAGTACTTATTCCTGACTCTGCTCAGGTATCACTCTTGGAGGTGGTTGGAGGACTATGTGAAGTTTTAGGGATGAACCAGGATTTGTGTGTGCAAGACACAACCTTACTCACTGTACTATCTCTCCAGAAGCTAGGCAAAACTTTAAAACAAGCAAAGTAAAGTGCTATAAAAAATGTAAGTGAGGGGCTGGAGCAATAGCACAGAGGTAGGGTGTTTGCCTTGCACGCAGCTGACCCTGGCAGACAGACCAGAAGAGATTTTTGAGCACATAGCCAGGAGTAACCCCTGAGCATCAAACCATAAAGCAAGGTGTGACTCAAAAACAAATAAAAAAAAATAAGTGAATATTTTCTTCAAATATTAGGGTAGACTTCAAATCCAAATCCATAGAAAATAATATTCTGATAGCAAAAAAGATAAAAAAATTTATACACAAAAAGCACGAGAGAAAATTGGAAAGTAATGAGGCATTTTCACCAAAGTTATTGTATAGTACTAAAAATAAATCTTTTGAAAAAAGAACCAGAGCCAAATAGATTGGTGAACAAATGATAGTGCAAGCAAAGTATGATTTGCCACCTTTCAAATTATATTTTATATTTATAAAATTGTATTTTAGTTTTTGTTTTTATAGGAAGCTAATATTTTAAGGGATATCTTATATATGGGTACTTGATTTAATCTCACTACAAGTTGATTATATATATATTTAAATATAATTTAAATTCAGAATTATGGTGTTATCTTAAACAGCTGATGAGAGTGAAAATTGCTAATTCTGGGGCTCATTCTGGTATCATAATGTATTAAAAGCTTTATCATGCAAATTTGTGGGACATCCCAAGCAGTGCGCAAGGGCTTGGGGTTATTCCCAATGATTTTTGAGGTTTAATGCTTGGGGTTGGCAATTAGAAAGTTGTTGATGGTTGAGTTTCAGTCATACAATGTTCCAACACCCATCCCTTCACCTTCATTTTTTCCCATCAGTGTACTCCTTTCTGGGCTCACCTCCTCTCCTGCTAAACACCCTGCCTACCTCTATGGCAGACATTTTTCTTCTGTTTCTCCATCTTTTTTCCTTTAGGCACTGTGGTTTGCTATACTGTTACTGAAAGGGTATCATGCATATCAGGTTAGGAAGCTTGCAGGGGAATCCTGGGGGCTAGTAGGACCACAAGAGAAATGCTTGGGGACATGGAGTGCAAGGAACTTAACCTAGGACCTCTAAATGCAGAACATGTGCTCCAGCCCTTTGAGCTATTCCCTTGGCTCTGAAGATGCATTTTAAAAAAAATTATAGGCACCAGAGAGATAGCATGGAAGGTAAGGTGTTTGCCTTTCATGCAGAAGGTCATCGGTTCAAATTCTGGGGTTCCATATGGTCCCCCATGCCTGCCAGGAGCAATTTCTGAGCATGGAGCCAATAGTAACGACTGAGCACTGCCGGGTGTGACCAAAAACAACAACAACAACAAAACACAAAATCTTGGTTTTGTTAAAAAAAGAAAAAAAATTATAGGCATTTCTCTTAGGAAAACATGTTTTCTGCAACAATTTACTTTTATAAGTAGGAAAATTCAACATGAACAATAGATCATTTTAAACTACATGTCAACATAGTGTAATTATATGTATAAGCAAGAAAAACTACTAATTATAAAACTATGGTCTAGCTTTTACTTTTTATAAGTAAAGATAGCTTAATTTTAAAAAAGACTAAACTTCATTACATTTAAAATAATTTAAATGCATTTAAGCTATTAAATGAACAAAATACTTACTTAGAAAAAGGCAGAAAGAGAAATAAGGATTGTGGTTTTATTCCTGTATTTTAACAACAACAAAAAAAGACAGGCTTTTATTTCCGTGTTTTGTTTTTTCTAAACTATCTACAGTGACCATGTATTGTTTTGCTATAAAGGAAAGAAAAGCTGTCCTAAGAGCTAAATCTTTAGGAAACAGGCCATACTTCTTAGAGTCAGTTTCCTCTTGATGTAAGGATATCCTCTCCTTTGGTTAAAAAACAGGGACCTTTCAGTGGTAGCAGGAAAAAAAAATGTTGCAGCTTCTCTTCAGCTTATATAAATAATATGTCTATTAAAGAAAATTTGGAAACAACAAAAAGCATAAGAAAGGAAATGACTCATCATCCTGACAACATTAACATTTCCATATAGTTCCTTCTTTTTCTCCATTACATTATGTATGTAACTTTTAATATTCTACTTTTCTGCTTAACAGTAAAATTAAAAACACAGGAAAACAAACAAAACTGATCAACCTGGACACACATTAAAAAGTATAGTGATGTGAATGTTTGTTTTTCATCAAAGGAATTTGACACCAGGCATATAGAGTCTGCTGAAAGCTTCATGACAACCAGAATCTGCCTTTGGAAGAATTGCCTTGGTGATAGTACTAGGTGCGGGTGGATTACCCCATATGATACAGTGGGTCCACAGTGTTTCCATCTGTATATAGGCTTTATAGCTGACTTTTCCACATTCTCTATTGATATGAATTATTTGTATTTTACATTCCTAGAATTCCTTGAGGAATGGTTTCATTCACAGTTAAATCCCTGGTTCTAGGGATAATGCCATACAGTAGGTACTCATTAAAAATATTTAAGAAGTAGAAACCTGTCTAGAGTACAGGCCATTGTGGGATGGGGAAGAACATTTTGAATATTGGTGATGGGAATGTTGCACTGGTGAAGGTTTTTTTACATATATAAAAAATCAAAATAAAAAAATTTAATGACAGGACTGGAGAGATAGTACAAGGGTACTGGCCTTACACATGGCCAATCCCCGTTTGATCCCTAGAACCTCATATGGGTTCCCTGAGCACTGCCAGGAGAAAACCCTGACTACCACAGAGCATAGCTCTCCACCCCCAAAGTTTAAGGAACCCCTTTATATCAGAGCAAATATTATAAGAAAAAATAATTGGCATAGTTTTAACCTAATACAATAAAATATAACTGTCTACATTTTACATTGCTTTACGTGTATCCTTAGAAAACTGAATTAACAAAAACTGAGTACATTTTTGGAAATTGTACAATAATAATTATTTCTCATCTAGACTACCACTTAAATGCATAATCAGCATGAGAGAGTGATTACTTGAAGCATAGATCATATAGTGCTTAGTTCTCAAAGAACCGAACAAGATATATGTATTAGTAGTAGACCTTTGTAAATGAGGATAATGAAGCTCAGAAAAACTAACACAAACCAGTAAAATACAAAAATGAATGCAATGTGGTATTGAATAAAATTTGAATCGAACAATTCTTATTACTATTATCTGCCTCATTTTAAACTTAGCAGTTTATTAACTGATTAAACAAATAGTCACTGACTGATTTTTGTATGATTGGCACTGTACTTGGCATTCAGGCTATAGCAGTAGGCAATAAATCAATGAATACAATAAATAATAGATATCAAAAGTATATGAGATGATAAATGGGATGGTGATAAATGGAAAACCAAGTAGGAACATGAGGCTGAGAATAAAAATTTAAATAAAGGTCCAGGAGGAGATATCACAGAGGAGATTGGGCAAAAAGTTAAAAGGTTTGAAGAAGCTCTGAAGTCATGTGTTGGGAGAACTCATGTAAAGGGGAGAGCAAGATATAAGCCATAGGCCCAGCTATCTGATGGTGTAAGAATGGAGGAGGTAGAAAGAGTTGTAGGAAAATGATACATGGGTAAGGATGGGCATATCTATGAAACAGGACCAGAAGAAACCAACACGCAAACTTAAGAGATCTAAGTTCTAATCCATCCTTGTGAGTCATTGGAGACTTTGGAGATGAGCACACATGATCTGCATTTGGAAATAAATTGCAGAGCTGAGAAGACCATGAAGGTGAGAGAGGCGGTTGGTTAGGCTATTCTCACCAGGATAGAGAGGATCCATCCAGGCAGTTAGCAGAGAAAATGATGAAAACTGAAGTTGGAATATAAGGTGGAATAGAGGGATTATTTTTATGATGACATAGTTGTTGGATGAAAAATCAAACATCATAATTTAGGAGCTTATCAGCACTTGCCAGACCCTGAATTCATTACCTCGAACCACTGGATGTGGCCCTAGTGACCCCCAAGCATCACAGGAGTAGATGACCTCAAAGTTTGCCTGAGAACATGAACTGTAGGGTTTTGTTGTTGTTGTTGTTTAGGCAACCACTATCAGTATTCTAATTTTTACTTATTTTTAATTTAAGCATTTGCTATAATGTGTCTAAAGAAGAAAGATTAGGATTTACAACATGCGTGCATAATTACTTATAGATTATCTTGTTTTTATCTGGGAGTCTCCAAATCAGTTATTAGTATCCAGAAGGCCATTCTGGTGATAACTGGCCAAAAAAGTGGAGCTGTTCAGACCCTGTGACACCAGTTGCCACCACAGCCACTGAGTAGTGCTTGGGAATAACCAGAGCTAGATGTTACAATGCTCAGGGGAACATAAGGTGCTGGGGTTTTTAACTCAGGTTCCTGTGTGCCCTTGGCCCACTAAGTTGTCTATATCCCTAGCCCCTTTTGAGTTATTTATTTAATAAATTACTTCAGCTTCATAGAGAGGAATTGAGACTGGCCATCACCTGGCAACATGTTGTTCTTCTGAGCCAAGAGATAGCAGAATCCAAGGGTTGTTTGATTCTGCAGGCTGCTCTCACTCTAGCTCAATTTCTTGGGGAAATAAGGGAGGGAAGATGTTCAGCCATTTCATTCTATTTCTCAAATTTACAGATCTAATCCAGAAGATAATTCTCTGGCCCCAAATGCATTGTAGTTAGCCAGAAATAACGAATCTATGGAGTTGCTCTAGACAGTAGAAAGTCTAGTCTAGATTTAGTCAGAGCACTTTGCTAGGTAAAGAGTAATGAAGATGTGACTAGTGTGATAAAATCCAGCTTTGTAAAGGAAATAAAGAAAACAGTTGTCTGTTTATAACTTCAGAGATTTATTTTTGGCAACATTATCTTTTATATGGCTTACCCTCTCTTCATAAACTGCAGGGAGAAGTATTTAAAGCCCCTACGGAAATATATGACTATCCTTTTAACAAAACCTGATGAAACTTGAATGAGTAAAATAGTATATCTAGAAAAAGTTAAAGAATCAGAAACAGAGGGGGGGAGAGAGCGCTAGCTTAAAGGGCTGGAAAATATGCTTTTTAAGTGTGAGCCAGGGGTTCAATTTCTTTTTTTTATTAATATTTTTATTTAAACACCTTGGTTACAAACATTATTGTGGTTGGGTTTCAGTCATATAAGATGACACCCCCCCCATCACCAGTGTGACATTCCCATCACCAATCACCCAAATATCCCTCCTCCCCTCCACGCCCCTACCTGTACTCTAGACAGGCTTTCTATTTCCCTCATATATTCTCATTGTTAGGATAGTTTGCAATGTAGTTATTTCTCTAACTAAACTCATCACTCTTTGTGGTGAGGTTCATGAGGTTGGCTGTAACATCCAGCCCTCCTCTCTTTTATCTCTGAAAATTGTTGAGAAATGTCTTTCATTTTTTCTTAAAACCCATAGATGAGTGAGACCATTCTCCATCTTTCTCTTTCTCTCTGACTTATTTCACTCAGCTTAATAGATTCCATGTACATCCATGTATAAGAAAATTTCATGACCTTATCTCTCCTGATGGCTGCATAATATTCCATTGTGTATATGTACCACAGTTTCTTTAGCCATTCATCCATTGAGGGACATCTAGACTGTTTCCAGAGTCTGGCTATTGTTAACAGCGCTGCAATGAATATAGGTGTGAGAGAAGGATTTTTGTATTGTATTTTTTGTGTTCCTAGGGTATATCCCTAGGAGTGGTATAGCTGGATCATATGGGAGATCAATTTCCAGTTTTTGGAGGGATCTCCATATCACTCCAGAAAGGTTGAACTAGTCAGCATTCCTACCAGCAGTGGATAAGAGTTTCTGTCTCACCGCATTCCTGCCAACACTGCTTGTTCTCATTCTTTGTGATGTGTGCCAATCTCTGTGGTATGAGGTGGTACCTCATAGTTGTTTTGATTTGCATCTCCCTGATGATTAGTGATGTGGGGCATTTTTTCATGTGCCTTTGGCCATTTGTATTTCTTCTTTATCAAAGTGTCAATCAAGGGGTTCAATTTCTAACACCAATATGGCTGCCCAAGATCTACCAGGAAAAAAACCTCAAACACTGCCAGATAATCATAATCAGGTTCTTTGCCTTAGTTAATTATAAATAAAAATTATTTATAATTTTACAAGCATAACTTCAAAGAAGCAAAATGATGTTATTAAAAGTTATTACCATTTCTATGTATTGATCAATAAATTCTTTATCCTTATCCATGTTTTAGGAATTTTCATGCTGTATTTCATCACATTGGAGAAATACAAATTTATTCAAACATTTTTGTCGTTTCCCTAGGACTTAGAAGAATTCTGCTTCAGGTTTTGCATAAACCATTTGACTGTAGTAACACAAACATCAGGCTTTGCCGAAATGGACCATGATCTCCTGAAGAACTTTATCAGCAAAGCAAGCAGAGTTGGAGCATTCAAAAATTGATCCTTACCTATAGGAAGGCATTTTCCATGCAAGAACCAGAGAATAAATTCTCCAAATTAACATTTGTGATTATCTATTGTTTTGCTACAAACTCATGTTCCATAAATATCAAGAGGATGGTAGTCAGTCTTTCCACCTGCTAACATCCTTTACTTAGAAGGTATTAAATGCTATTATCAGACATGACAAAGCTCAAGACGGAAAAAATACTATGTCTTATATTTATTGTTTCTTCGTTTAAATCACTTAAATTGGACATTTTGGTCAATGATGTAAAGTATAATGCTCTTCTGGTCAAGTGTTCCACTATTGAATAAGCCGTAGCACATGGCTAGCTGACAGAAAATGCTATACTCCATTTTCTGCACCCAGCACAGTGCTTTGCATATTGTAGACACTCAGTTTATTATCAATCTAAGTATTCCCTGGGAACAGCTTTACTTGTGGAATATTAAATGGAGTAAATCACCACAAAAACAATGAAAACAGCCTTTAACAACCAAGGTTTATATTCTTTCTGATACACTGTTCTGAGAGACAGTGGCTACAATTTAGACCATTATTTAACTTCATAAAGTCCTTGGTTGTTAATTCTCATAAAAGCCAAGGGTAATTTAAATTTTCCATTTAATTAGGGTCATTAATTTTCACAAGAGGATTATTGAGTATGAAGTACTATTTTGGAATGAATGTTATTTCTGGGCTCTTCTACCTTGTATGATTGTATAACACTATTTGCTCTTGTGTTGAGAGATTTGCCTCCTTAAAAAGTGGCTGTGGGCCAGAATGATAGTATAATGAGCATTTGCCTTGCATGTGGGTGACCCAGATTCAATTCCTGGTACCCCATATAGTCCCATAAGCCCTCCAGGAGTGATGATCCCTAAGTACAGAGTCAGGAGTAAGCTCTGAGCACTTTTGGTGTGGCCCCAAAACCAAAAAATCAGTATTTTTTGGTAGTTGACTTTGTCTTCATAAAACAAAGTATAGTATGACCTAAAGTACTAGCTTAAGATGAAATAATATTTACATTTCATGTAAATATGAGAATGATATCAATTTTTACTTTAACTGCAAATGAGAAACTGGAACATAAAAATAGCTTCAGTCTTCTAATCTATATTTCACAATGTTACTATGTAAGGAAACCTCTTTTAAAATTAGAAATGTTGTTCTAATAGTAAATTTAATATTTGATAATAAAGTACTTGTTTGCATAAATTATTCATAATATTGCCTGTGAATATTTTGTTGATGAAGTTTTTGAAGTAATTTCATTTTGTATATCTTGAGAATCAAAATTGTTTGCATACCACTAGTTATTTTATTTAACACAGTGATTACAAAGTTGTTCATGATTGAGTTTCAGTATTACAATGTATACACCCTTCACCCATGAACGTTTCCTATCACCAGTTTCTCTGATTTCTCTCCCATCTTCCCCTCTGCCTACCTTGGAGGCAAACAACTTGCTTCTCTCTTTCTTCCCCCCTCTCTCTCTGTCTTTCTCTCTCTCTCCCCCCTTTTTAGACACTGTGGTTTACACATTTGTTAATGAAGGGATACTATGTGTATCACTTTATCTCCATCCAACACCAGTTATTGTCCTAAGTGATCATTTCCAACTATCATTGTCACTGAAGTCCCTTCTCTGCCCTAACTGCACTGCTCCACTATTTGTGTCAAGATTCTTACCATGTACTGTCTTTCTGGCTTTTCTCTCTGTTGTCATTGGATATCATTACCACACTATCTTTTATTTTTTTTATATCCCATAAATGAGTGAGATTATTCTGTTTATCCCTCTCCAACTTTTCACTCAACATAATGTTCTCCATGTCTATCCATATGTAAACAAATTTCATGACTTCATTTTTTTCCTAACAAATGCATAGGAAATGTAAATGTATAGCAAATATACATAGCAAATGTATCATAGTTTCTTTAGTCACTCATCTGTTCTCAGGCACTTTGGCTATTTCCAGATTCTGGCTATTGTAAATAGTGCTTTGATGAGCATAGGAGTGCAGAGGGTATTTTTGTATTGTGTTTTTCTTTACTGTGTTTTCCTCGGGGAATACCACAAATTCTAAATAGGGAATCCAATCTTTGTAACTATCTAGTCTGAGTTATTTTAAAAGTAATCCATGTTTGTTTTCATTTACTGTTTTGTTTATCAGAGAAAAAAAAAACAGTCCTAGGTAGTCATTGTTGCTCTAAGTTCTACAGTTGGGGATCCGGGAGATAGCATGGAAGTAAGGCGTTTGCCTTTCATGCAAAAGGTCATCTGGTTCCCCGTGCCTGCCAGGAGCAATTTCTGAGCATGGAGCCAGGAGTAACCCCTGAGCACTGCTGGGTGTGACCCCAAAACCAAAAAAGTTCTACAGTTGGCCAACTTCCTTACCTTACTAAGCTAGACTTTTTTAACAAAGCCTACACATAATTTTTCATTCACAGTAAATATTCACAGTGTCTTGCAAAGTCTTCTCTTCCTCTTTCTCGCCTATTTGATAATTCTTCGCATTTTTCTTTTATGGCTCCTTTCATGTAAAAACTGGAACACTCAAATAGGAAGGGGTCAGTTTATTTTTAGAGATGAAAATGTGGAACCCCTTACCTAATCCATGATGGGTAATGAACCACACTTCATAAAGAAAAATTAAAAAAGGTTGAATAGATAAAAGGATTAATCGCAGGGCTTGGAGAACCATACATAGAGTAGGGGAATAAAACCAGAGATGACAGCATGCATGCAGGCCCCTAAATATCTACAAGTAATTTTGTTTAGCCCAAGAATGAGAATCACTGATTTAGCCCTTATAACCTGGGCCTTCATAATAATAAGGGCACGTTTTAGGCCAGACTGAATGAGTTCCCTGGAGACTTCACCCTGAAGGAAACATGCCCTCTCTAGTCTTTGAGGATAGGCTTGACACCAACAATCCCATGTAAAGAATATCTCTATGTGAGGAATGTAGAGCATCACTTTACCCTGAAATTCTGTTAAGGATATATGAGAGAACAGGTGTATTTTTATGACACAAAATCAGAAATTAAGGAATTCTTTTACACAAGTTCATATAGTCCATCCTTACATTTGTTTCTTCTCTTTTTCACACAAGGAAGTTCAGTACTTTAGTGCTTTATCTAAATTATACCCAACTTACACTGAAAAATTAAAGACTTTACAGAAATCAGTGTCCCCATCTACAGAGAGGTTTGTGAAGATATTCTTTAATGCTGTTTTTTTTTTCTTATTGAAAGTAGTTTGAGGACCACTGCAACTATACTATAGCTCCAGCCTAGGTTTTTTGTTTTATTTTATTTGGGGGGTTCTCCCAGTGGGGTCCCTGGGGGACTGGGACCCCGTCCAGATATTTTTCAGTTGGAAATATCTGAAAATGTGTGCTGCTCAGGCACAGTGCTTGGGGTAACCTGAGGTGCTGGGGATCAAATCAGGGTTGACTGCATGAAAGACATAAAACCCAAAGGGGCCAGAGATAGTACAGGCTTATGTATAAGATTCTTGACCTACAAGAAGAGACCAAAACTGCATAAATAAATTTGGCTATTTCTGTCGATAGAGCCAAATAGATTGGACAGTAGAAGATTGCATACGCAGGTGCATATTTGAACATAATTCAAAGACAACATCAAACTCTGAAGACTCTTAACAACTAATTTATTTTAAAATAGACAAACTATTGTAGAAAATAGTAACATACATTTTAAATGTACAATTTTAACCAATATAAAAAAGCAGTAAAGCAATTATTTGAGGCCTTAAGAAATCGCCATACATGATATCTGAAGCTCCTAAAATTCTGACACTAAATCTAATGTGTAGTTTTTAGCAAAATACCGAGAAATGTGGTAAATTCTTGGATGAAAGCATATTCGTATGATATTCATGCAAAAATTAATGAGGGACTGGAAAAAAGATTTCTAGAACCTTTGTTATTTAGATAACTACCAAAAATAAGTTTGAAACTTAAATGAGCACAAATTAAAATGGCTTTCTAACAACACCAGATTTCTTTTTTTTTTTAAAGAAGTCTGAGTTCAGACTGTAATTTTACTAAAATTCTACCTTAAATACCACCTATTTTAAATTATATCCTCTCTAAATAAGTTAGTCATACAACTTAAATAAAACTTTAGGTTCCAGGGGGGAAAGCGCCTCTTTCTAATGTAGCTATTGAAGTTCCTGCACAAAATCAGATAGAAAATACAAATGCCTAGCCAAAAAGAAAACAACAAACTTTTGATTACTTGAATTCTTGTATTGGGAATAATGTGGCTTTGAATTTAACAGTGTTAGACCATACTAACTTGAAAAAAAAAAAAAGATAAATAGACTACTGCCAGTTCAAAAGACATAAGATGGAAGACAGGTATCATTTGGGGGAAAAAGCACTCCTCAAATTTAGGAGGGCAGAATACCTGCTAAGATGCATTAGATAAATCTCTAAGAAAAAAAAGAAATTAAGGCTCCTAGAGTTAACAGTCCATAGAGTAAAATTATTTCGTATCTTGATTCTTCAGGGTCCAGAAACTTTAGAAAGTGCACTTGGGTTGTACTATTTTTAGGGTCCTCTGCAACAAAGCTCTAGCCAGAACACTTCAGCTTTCAAGTACTAAATGCGTGCTTTATTAATTCAGTGATCTGAATGGTGTAAAAACCAAGAGTATTATTGACTACCCTCATTTTAAAGCATGAGCTGGATGAAGAAAAGAAATTCTTACATGTCCTGAGGTATGAAATCTGTATCAGTAGTATGTTTACACTTTACTTTCTGCTTGTATTTAAAAGCTGAATTTATAAAACAAGGCTACAGTACATCAGATTCCATCAATAAACTAAAATCTAATGTCTAAAAAATTAGTACATTTCCTCCTAGCTTCTAATAACCTGTTTTAACAGAAGGACTTAGAATCATTTTTGGTGAATGTTGGGGTAAGGTGGGGTGGGAGTTAGCCAGCCAAATTGTATTTGGAAGACACATTTTCTATGGTTCATGTTAAGTTAAAAAAATAAATATAAATTAATAAAGAAAATAGCAAACATCAAACATATGCTACAAGAAAAGACAAAGTTCTCAGTTATGTGAGGATTAAGATTCCCAGTCTGGGAGTATCCTCACCATTTGAAAAGCAGAGCAATTAAACTTTGGAAATGGAAACATCTGCTACGAACTTTTAAATGGTGGGATTTACACAAGATTTTCGATCTTGTACAATAACAATGTAGTCTATTGACCACAGCATTGCAACTGGCTTAGGAATCATATGCACAAATACTCATAGTGCATCTGTAATTTTATATCTACAAATGAGCCCAAGATACATATTAAATATGACAGCAACCAAGCTGAGTTAATACAGTCAATTCAAGAAACCATAGAGCCAGAGGTGTATGCAGTGCCCACCAAGATCACATAGTCTTCACTTTTCTTCCTTATTTGAAGTATCCATGCTATCATTCATTTTCTGCTTTTGCATTCGTGTTCGTGTAGATGCTGGAAAATAGAAAAAGAAGTGTTAACAGCATTAATGGTGCCAATAAGTTGACAAAGGGCTGACGACTTCTTATTTTATGTTCTAGCTAAGTCAATGAATTGCAAGCCTTGAAAAAAGTGATCGCCAAACTTTATATATATATATATGTGAATATATATACATATATATAGTTTGTATATATATATATATCAGTGAATTTTCCCCAAGCATTTTAACACCAAAATGTGTGTACATATAAATTATAAAAATATATTCCAAGATATATTAAACAGAAAAATTAATACTTTATGTAACCCCAAAGTGGTCTTATACAGACCTCTAGATGCTCAACTTTGTAGACCATTGTTCTAGAGATGATGGTTTTTAGTTTGGCACTTAAGCAGAGTAAAATATTAATAAGCTATCAACTCAGAATGATCAGCTAAAGTATTGTTTATAGATCACAGCATTCCTTTGTGTACATGCTTTCTTTACAAATACATGTTCTTTCTTAAGCGTGTCTCTCTGTCTCTATCTCCCTCCTACCTTCTACACCCTTACATCTTTCTAAATTTCTTTAAGTCAAAACTATTTTGTTTCACTAGAAAATTTATAACCCACAAATTTACAGTTTTGTATATTGAATTTACATTTTTCAACCTTTTATATTCAATGCTAGTATACTTAGCAATGTTCCTAGAAAGTTTACTGAAAAATGTTTTGTTTAAACTGGTATTGTATTTACTATTATTACCTAGGATGATATTTTTGAATTACTTAAAATCATATCTTTAAATTTTAATATTTGAATATTTCTTTTTTCCGTATCCTATATTTCTTTTTCCTAATATATATTCAGTACCAGATATCACTCACGCTCTGCTTCTCAAAAACAACCTAGTAGGGCCTACCTATATTGTGGTGCCAGGAATATGAGTCAGGATCAACTGCCAGTAAGACAATCATATTACCTACTGAAGATCTGTTAGGACCCCAAATATCTTTAAAATGCATAAAGGGGTCGAAGCAATAGCACAGCAGGGTGGATATTTGCCTTGCACGAAACCCACCCAGATTTGATCTCTGCGATCTCATATGGTGCCCCAAGCATGCCACGAGTGATCTCTGAGCGCAGAGCCAGGAGTATCTCCTGAGTGCCACCAGGTGTGGTCCCAAATTCTAGATAGACATAGATATATGATAGATAGACAGACAGACAGACAGACAGAGTTTGATAGATAGATGATAAATAATTTTGCTATGGCCCAGCTTTACAGCTAATCTCCGAAGAAATGCATGCCAAGCCAGGCCACTGAAACTTATCAGCCCAGTTCTACAGATCCTGGAGCCTGCAAATTCCACACACCAAATTATATGGGAAAGTAGCTCAGCATGAGGTCAATTAAACTCAATAAATAATAACAATAACACAAAAGGCTCAACTAGCAATAGTTTAGTAAACCCTCAGATAGCAATGACTTTAATGATGCTGTTGTGAGATAGAAAAATTTTCACAAATTTTTATTTTACTTAAGCATTTTTCAATCATTTTAATAGTCATTTTGTTGTAACAAGCAATACAAAATGAATTATTTTGTGCCTGCTTAGCAGGCACTATTCCGGGTCAGTGGGGAACTGGGGACAATGGTAAAGGGAAGGTCACATTGGTGGTGGGACTGGTGATTTAACAGTGAATTCTCAAAACAACCATATTATGGACAATTTTACAAATCATGGTGTTTAAAGAAAGTTTTAAAAATATGAAAGGTCGGGGGCCGGGCAGTGGCGCTGGAGGTAAGGTGCCTGCGCTAACCTAGGATGGACAGCGGTTGAATCCCCCAGTTCCCCATATGGTCCCCCGTGCCTGCCAGGAGCGACTTCTGAATAAATAGCCAGGAGTAACCCCTGCGCGTCACCGGGTGTGGCCCCAAAACAAACAAACAAAAATATATGAAAGGTCCTGCTACTATAAACAATTTCATTTACAGAAGGCAAGTTAAATACTTACTCATTTCGGCCAGTTTCTGTTGGAATTTGGACTCGCCTGGGAGATGTTTACTGCAAATTAAATAAATGCAAGGTATTTAATCTGTAATAATAGAACACTCAAATTTCCAACACTTAAGATTATGCCATGGCTTATTTTGCTTTGAAGTAACTTTAATGGTTTTATAAGCAACCCAAAATGTCACCAATTTACGATTCTATAAAATTTATGATTCATTGTTCTTATAGAAAACAGTAGTTTTCAAAAGTATTTTAAAATTAGAAAGTTAATGAAAACAATTATAGCTTTGTGAAACAATGTTCAGACTACGTTTTTTTTTTTTTTTTTTTTTTTTTTATGAGTGAGTGCTGGGCCATACGTAGCAATACTTAGGTACTATTCCTGGTTCTGTGTTCAGAAGTAAAACAATGATCCTATTTTAAACATTAGATATTATCTCTGAATGCAAGTAGAGTTACATGTTATCTCTGAATGCATATAGCTAAATGATACCACTTACAAAATGCTTTAAACAACAAATATATATACATATATATCTTAAAACAAAAGATGCATTTATATCTACTTTAAATAGCAAAGTGTAAAATCGTCAATTATGCTAAGGAATATGCAATTGCAATTTTCAAATAAAATAGGGATAAAATGGAGAGTCAAGATCAGAGCTGGTATTTTGTTCACTAGATGACCAATTCAGCTACTGAAAAACATGCAAGAATGGTTCCTACCTTCCATCTGCTTCATCAGTTCCATCAATATCAAAGCGCAATTTTTTCAGTGGCTTGGGAGGGTTGCTTCCCTCTGCACTCCTTTTGAGCACTCGGTCACTGTTGCACACCATCTGGTTTATTTTCTGGAACTTCTCAGAAGTCTATAGATTACAAATTTCTCTTTTTAAGATAATTTAAGAACAGAATCTTTTAGTTATAACTCCTTAGCTATAGTTTGAGGTATATAAAAACTCTGACCCAATAAAGTATCTCCTCTTAAAAATTCTCCTGTCTTGGGCTGGAGAGATAGCACAGTGGGTAAGGCATTTGCCTTGCACACACAGCAGACACAGGTTCAATCCCCAGCATCCCTCATGGTTCCTTGAGTACACCAGGAGTGATTTCTGAGCTCAGAGCCATGCACCACCACTACTGGGTATGGCCCCAAAATCATACAACTAACAAAAACTTTCTCCTGTCTCTTCCCATAAGGATCCTCTTTAGTCTGTCAGCTCTATGAAATACTTAGCTCCCTCAAGTTTAGAACTCAGAGACAAAAAAAACTTACTATTTCTCAGAAGCATGTGAAACTGGAACAGTTTGTGAAACCTTTCTCTGGACAGACTTTTATCTCCAGAGACCATAACATAAACCTAGCAGATGGGCTGACTCTAACCAAATTACCTACTTCTTCCCACTAATCCTATCTACCAGTTTTTACATCAATTGCATTTATTCCTCTTCTTAACTAGGGGTTGAACCTAGTGTTGTGTTGACAAAAATAGCATGGCAAAAATGACTCACACATTTTCAATTTTAGGTACAAAATAACTATGACATCCATCTAGCTCATTATCTTCCTTTATCTCTTTCTCTGAGTTGTTACTGTAGGACATGAGGGGTGCTGTGCTATAAGCCATACTGACTTGAGCCATAACTGTACGATTCTTCATTTTTTGTAAGTGATTCTCCCCTAGTTGGGCACTAAGAAAATTGCTGCTTGTGCTACAAAATTAATATGCAAATATCCATGGCTTTTCTATACACAAAGGAAAGAAGAAATATATATTTAAAAATCATATTCACAATTGTGCCTCAGAAAATTAAGTACCTTGGAATCAACTTTACTAAAGAGGTAAAAGACTAACCCTGACCTCAGGTATATGATCAATTAATCTTTCATAATGCTGCAAGAAATAAGAAGTGGAACAAGAAAAGCCTCTTCAACTGGTCAGCTACATGAAAAAAAATTAACTAACACCATGTACAAAAGTCAAATCAAAATGAATTAAAGACTTCAATAGCAGACCTGAAACCATAAGGTTCATGGAGGAAAACTTAGACAGAACGCTCCATGAAAGATGAAGATAAGGTTATCTTCAAGGATAAAACACCATTGGCTAAAAAAGTGGAAGCAAAGATAAATAAATGGGACGACATTAAACTAAAAGCTTCTGTACCATAAAAGGAAAAAAAAGTAACCTGGATACAAAAACTGCCCTTGGAATGGGAGAAACTATTCACCCAAAACCCATCTGATAAGGGATTAATAACTATAAGGCACTAGGAGAGCTTAAGGAATAGACACCAAACCCCATCAAAAATGGGAACAGATGCACAGAAACTCCCTCAAAGAAAAAATACAAATGGTCAAAAGGCACATGAAAAATGCTCACATCATATAATCTCACACCACAGAGACTGGAATACATCAAAAAGAACAAGAACAACCAATCTTTGCATGGATGCAGAGAGAGAGGGACTGCTGGTGGGAATGTCGACTGGTCCAACCTTTTTGGAAAACAATAATGCATACTCCTCAAAAAAACTCGAAATTGAGCTTCCATATGATCCAGCAATACCAGTAACTCAGCAATATACCCTACGGATCAAAAACAATGCAGAAAAGCCCTCTGCATCCTTATGTTGCAGCACTATTCTCAATAGCCAGAATATGGAAGCAACCTGTGCCTGTCAACAGATGAGTGGATAAAGGAACTGTGATATATCTACACAATGGAATACGCAGCTGTTAGGAAAAATGACAACATAAAATTTACTTATACACGAATGGAAATGGATATTATATTGAGTGAAAATGAGTCAGAGTAGGTGGGATAAACACGGAATGGTCACACTCATTTGTGGGAGATAAAAAAAATAAGATAGTATGTTAATAGTGTCCAGAGAAGGGCCCGAAGCGGTGGCGCTAGAGCTAAGGCATCTGCCTTGCAAGCGCTAGCCTAGGACGAACTGTGGTTCAATCTCCAGCGTCCTATATGGTCCCCCCAAGCCAGGAGTGATTTCTGAGCACATAGCCAGGAGTAACCTCTGAGTGTCAATAGGTGTGGTCCTAAAACAAACAAAAATAGTGTTCAGAGACAAAAGGGATGGGGGCCAGGAGAACCAGACCATAATAGGAAGCTTGCCACAAATAGTTGAGAGTACAGTTAGGAGACAGGGCAGAAAGCGGCCACTATGATAATGATAGTTGGAAATAATCACTCTGGATAAGAACTGGGTGCTGAAGAGGTAAGGTGATATGCATGATTTCCCTTCAGTAACTATTGCAAACCAGTGTTTAAAAGGGTAAAAAGGAAAAGACAGAGAGAGACAGAGAGAGAAGTGTGGGAGGGAAACTAGGGACATTGGTGGAGGGAAATCTTCACTGCTCAAGGGTCTTGTATATTGTGTGACTGAAACACAATCATGAACAACTTTGTAAGTTCGTAAAGAAAAAAGAACTGAACAGTCCTCTCCTTTCTACCTTCCTTCCTTCTCTTCACCCTCCCTCTCTCCTTTCTGCCCTCCTTCGATCCTCCATTCCTTCTCTTTTCTCCACTCCTTCTTCCCTTCTTTCAGTTCTTCCTCCCTTCATTTTTGTTTCCTTCCTCCTTCCGTTCTTTCTTCCTCCCTTTCTCCAGTCTTTCCAGCTTCCCTTCCTTCCTCCTTTCCTTCTCTCCTTCCTCCCTTCTTCCTTCCTTTCTCCCCTTTATTTTCTCCTCCCCCTCCCTTCCTAAAAAAAAGAATGAAAAAAAGAGAACTACTGCTTGGTAACTCATCTGTCTTGTGAGTAGACCCTGCAGCTAGCTAAATACTGGATTCCCGGGCTAGAATAAGTCTTCAAAGTAATCTATCTCATATCTCTGTGCAACAAAGACTATCATATAGCTAACATTTACTGTTTACACAAGGTAGAGTAACATGTAACCAATTTCTAATCAGTTTCCAGATAAAAATCTGAGAGGAAGAACAAACAAAAACATTTACCGTATATGTATAAACCAGTAGGTAGACTGACTCATGACATTTTAATATGGTGACTATCTATACAAAATATGTATAGCAAGAAATTCTGAGATATTAATATAAATTTATACCAGTACACTTATATAATTGTTTTATTTTATTATTAGCTATTCAAATATAGCAATTCTTATTTTTAATCTCTTACAGGGCACAATTTATAAACTTTTATATTAGGTATATATGCATAAATAAAATAGTAAATATAGGATTTGATACTATCCTCAATTTCAAGCAGTGAGATTATTATACATACTTTCAAACCTTGTTCATAATCAATGAATTTTATAAAAATACTTTCCAAATATTCAGATAATAGCTTAGAATTAAATGCTTTTTAAAAATTAATCTTGATTTTAAAATAAACTATTATGTTGCATATATTTATAGCAAGCTGTATCAATTAATTCTATGCAACAAGCTAAATTTATACTATAGAAATCTTAAGCTTCTTTTTAGAGTACATTTTATTTTGTCATATATTATAGAAAGAAAATACTCACCCCAAATGATTCACCAATTGATACTAAGATTCTGCCAAGTTAAGATAAATACCAATTAGTAATATGAACTACATACAACCGTGAATAAGATGAATATAGACACATCACTATTGAATGGTAATCAAATGTGTCCTCTACTCCCTGAATACTAATAAATTACACTCATTAAAGTCTTATCTAATAGTGATAATCTAGTCAGATACTGTGCTGGTCTTACTGGTATTTATTTACACATCTGCAAAAACATACTCTAACACTACCCTTATTTTCTTTTTCTTTTTTTTTGGTTTTTGGGCCACACCCGGTGATGCTCAGGGGTTACTCCTGGCTATTTGCTCAGAAGTTGCTCCTGGCAGGCACGGGGGACCATATGGGGAACCGGGGAATCGAACCGCGGTCCGACCTAGGTTAGCACAGGCAAGGCAGGCACCTTACCTCCAGCGCCACCGCCCGGCCCCCAACACTACCCTTATTTTAAAAGGATAAAAAAATTTAGCTTTAGTTATACAAAATAGTCCTTAAATCAAAGGGTAAATTCTCATCTGAAACTTCCTTCACATTTCCTATTAAAAATCTAGTGATGAGGATGGGTATAGTACTATAGTTAGGGAAATGTTAAACATGCACTGAGCTAGGATTTGATTCCTGGAACCACATGATTCCTGGAGTATCAGAGAATGCAGTCCCATAGGTCCCCAGCACTGTCAGGGTGGTGCAGGTATTCTGAACAGCATTGCATCCTCAGGCCCTTGCAATGAACTGCCAGCCCAATTGGCTGAGAATCCATTGGGCCAAAAGATAGTTTGATGTTTACTTTGTAACCCAATACATACCTTATATGATCCCTAAGTGATCCTGAGTCAAGAAGCACTGAATACTACTGGGTGTGCCCTCCAAATAAAATAAATGCCACATCTAAAATAAAATCTAATAAAACCTCTTAAATTTTGTGTATTCTCTACCCTGAAGATTCACTGCTTCTCCACCTGAGGCTGGACTCTCAGCACTTTCCTCTCTTGAGAAGCTCATGTTCTCTTGAACACATCACTATCTCCTCCTAAATAAATATCTCTAAAAACTATTTTATTTCACTAAAGAGAATCACCAGTGGAGCTTCTGGAACTGCTAAGCATTACTTGAGAGAAATACCATACCTTCAAAAAAGTCAAGTAAAAAAATGTAATGATCAGATTTCTAATTGCAATTTGTAGTGGCAGAGAACAAAATAACATATATCATATACCTAGAATTGGAAATAATGTCTAGTCAGTTTGTTTCATCTTAATGTATATTTTTAAAAATAAAGCTGAAGAATATTAGACTATCATAATAGAAATTTAATCATATATATAGACATGACACCATTATATATAGATTTTTATTAGCCTCCAATCCCTTGATAGGCCATTACTATATTTAAAATAATTGGCCATTTTCTGCAATGTATAGATATAGATATATACAATTAACCAGAATATGCTGATCAAAGTTAAAATGTTTTCCTACTACCGAGTCAAAGGTTTGACAGGATTTTCAGAATGTGACTTTTTAGCTAGGAAACTTCAACCCAAAAGTGTTTTCACCAAGGTCAGTAAATAGCACCTATTATCAGCATAACATAGATTACCATCATTAAAAAATTACCTAAATATGTATTTCATATAGTGATGTGGGACTATGTAAAATAAATATAGTATGAAACCTTTGCAGCTTACAGAGTTGTAGATACCAGCATACAGATACTCAGTTATTCATACTAAATAAACAAAGGATGGTATGGGTTTACACAGGAGCACTTAGATATAAGTGCTAATTATTTTCCACCTTATGTTTTTCTGTAGTTTGAAATCTTTATCATGAGTATGCATTATTTATATAATTAAAAATATCACACAAATGCTTTCTAAGTAGTTAATATATCCCTTTCTCCTGTGTTTTTCTTGCCCATTAAAGTACAACTATATGGGCTAACAATTTCTGAGATGAGACTACATTAACTGTAGTAGTTAATTTGCCTCCCACTTTAGAGAAATAAGATCAGTTTCAAACAGCCCATGATAACTTTTAATAAGTCAATTGAAGAACTTCAAAGCCAAAGAGCATTTGTGGTAGGATGTGGAAGATGATATAATAATGCAGTTGTATCATTTATGAATTTAAAACAACCTTTCACTCGAGAATTTAAAACAGTTTCACATCATTACTTCCCTGATCCACAGCTCCTTTCTGAAGAAGAGTTAAAGAAATCATAAGCAGAATTCAGGATGGACTACTGAAGATTTAATGTACAGTGTGCTAATTTTAATAATGAAACAAGGTGAATGGGTTCACATCTAATGGACTACAGAATGAATTCATTATTCTTACTTTTGAGGTGTCTGGAACTAAACCCAGGTCTCATTTATAAAAGGCAAATGCTATATTACCAAGGCACATCCTTGGCCTAAAATAAAAATTCTTAAAGAAAATATTTGGTTAGCAAATTATTTACTTAAAGCCTATTACCAAATTGGTTTTTAAAGTGTCTACATAATAACAGACCCAGAACTCACAGAAGTTGATGAAATATGCAAGCAAGTTCAAGAATATATATATCATCTCCCCCCACAATCTCTGAAAAATTCTTATCATGTCATTTTACTTAGCATAAATAAGCAAATCAAAGATGTGAGTATAGTTTATTTAAATGAAGTTTCTAATGTTTATGCTTCAATCAAAATAATCCTCTTTTATTCTTTGCCACCTCCCTAAAAATAAAACACTAACCTTGTCCTTGGAGTCATTTTTGTTGGTGTTGGCAGACCTTCTGAAATTTTATATGGGTTCTTTAGGGGTGATATATAGATATTCCCCCCAGGAATCCGCAAAGGTGAACTAGAAAAATTGTAAGGACTCCGAGGAATGTGAGGTATCGGGGACAAGGCAGGGGGCTAGGGCAAAAACAAAGAAGTAGATTATTTAATGTTTCAGTAAAACCCAGAGCTTTTTAATTAGGCTTTCCCAGTCAAAATATACTTTCAACATACCCTTGTAGAAGCATATTGTAAAATATTTGTTTTCAGTCTCTGCATGAAGACTGAATTATAGAATACTATAATGGAGTCATATTCCTCTTCTCTAATCAAAACACGTTTGAATGTCTAAGGAAGAGTAAAAACATTTGTTAAATGAATTTGGAGGTTTATTTAAAATTTTTCTTGTGCACAAAGACAGATCATCTTTTTAAAAGTTAAAGTACATTTTAACAGTCAGAAGCAGAAATTACGCAGAAAAGAAAATAATCTGAAAATAAAAACTCTTCTGGGGCTTGTAACTGCTTTTACTAGAAGTGAAATGTCATAGACATATGAATACATGAATATATTCCTACTTATATCTGAACGGAGAAAGACTTGTTAAAAATAACCCACTTATTATAGGGATATACTATTCCTTAATAGTTAAATAATGTTTATTAGCATTAATAAAGTGCCTTAGCTTTCCAATTCCATTTAAGTTTCAAGCAATAAACCAATAAAGGACTGAAGCAGTTAGCACAGCAGGAAAGGCATTTTCCTTGCATGAGGCCAACCTGGAGACAATCCCCAGCATTCCATATAATGATGCTCCAGCCCTGTCAGTAGTGATTCCTGAGTGCAGAGCTAGTAATAAGCCCTGGCCTTCGCCAATACAAACAAACAAATGAAATACAAACAAATAAAAACCCCAATAATAAATTGCACAAAGTGAAAATATACCAGATAGGGTATTTGTCTTTCAAACAGCTGCAGTCTTAGCCCTATCAGGAATGACTCCTGAGCTCAGAACCAGAAATAAGTCCTCAGCACTACCAGCTGTAGCCCAAAAATAAACCAAAACAACAAACAAACAAACAAAAACTCCAATAATAAAACAGCTGAAAATTTCTATCATATGGTCAAATATGTATATAACTATATAGAAAATAGATTGTCATGGAAGAATACTTACCTCCTGAACAGCATGAGGAAGATCTTTGTATGCTGTTACAATAATTTTGAACTTAAGGTCTATATTCTTCACTTTGCATATACCATACATGGAACACATCATAATCTAGTAAATAAACAGGATGTCAAAAATAGATTTTTGTTACATTCTTTTGTTTTATAAAATCCTATTATCTTTCTTTTAACTCCATTATTAGCTCTATTATCTTTCCTTTGAAAATTAAAAAAAAATTTTTTACAGGAATGTCTTTTTTTTTTTTTTTGGTTTTTGGGCCACACCCAGTGACGCTCAGGGGTTACTCCTGGCTATGCGCTCAGAAGTCTCCCCTGGCCTGGCCTGGGGGACCATATGGGGCACGGGGGATCGAACTGCGGTCGTCCAAGGCTAGCGCGGTAAGGCAGGCACCTTACCTTCAGCGCCACCGCCCGGCCCCGGAATGTCTTTTCTTATCTACTGAGCTTGATTTATAAGTTTGTGTTAAGTGTTTAGCCCATAATATATTGAAAGAAACAAAATGCTAATGTACAACTCTCAGTTTGGGTTTCTATTTCATAAGTGTTAAAAATCTGAAATTTGAAATGGCTAACTATCAATGTAATCATTTTAAAAGAGCCAGTTTCAAGTGATCCAATAAAAACCAAAAAAACATTACATTTGGTAATATAGAAGAAATATAGAACTACTGGAAAGAAAAGAGGACTCTGCAGCATGTTAATAATATTTTGGTATCAAGAGTTGGATTTTGTTTTACATAAATTCAGATGGTGCATTTATGGCAAGATATATTTTTAAATAATAACTTACTTTATTTAAAGAGCATGTATCACATAGTTGACATAGCTGATCATAAAACATTTGTTTCCATAAAATGGGATATAAATTATTTTAAAAAAAGTTTCTCTGAAGCCATCATGTTCAGAAAAAAGTAACAGAATGGTCAATTAGCAGCAAGAGCTTACTAAATCTTCTGACAATGTCTTAATGAACTCACTGGAGATACAAGAATTTTCTCTTTATTTCAAGATGTATTCTTACAAGAAAATGAATTTATACCATTAATTAAAAGTATTCAATGGTTAAAAAACCAAAAGCAAAAAAAAAGGGGGGGAGGCAGAGAGATAGCTTGGAGGTAAGGCGTTTGTCTTGCGTGCAGAAGGACTGTGGTTCGAATCCCAGCATTCCATATGGTCCCCTGAGCCTGCCTAGAGTGATTTCTGAGCGTAGAGCCAGGAGTAACCCCTGAGAGCTGCCGGGTGTGACCCAAAAAACAAAAACAAAAATAAACACAAGTATTCAATGGTCCCTGCAACTTTAAAATAATAAAATTAAAAAATATTTTAAGAACCATTACAACTTAATAACAAAAAGACAACTCAACTAAAAATATAAGCCACATATTCTAAACAGGTATTTCTCAGAAGGAAATATAGAAGTGGCCAGCAACTACATGAAAGAATGTTTAATCAACATTACCCAATAGAGAATGTAAGCCACTTTTTATCCACTAAAATGATTGTAATTTTTAAAAAAGTAAATAACAAGTTAATGAGGACACAGAAAAACTAGAACTTCTATATTACCAATAGGATTTAAAATGGTATAGTCATACTGGAAAGCAATCTGGTAATTCCTTACAAGATTAAACATGTAATTATCATATAACCTAGTAATTTTATTCCAAAATAAATAGCCAAAAGAATATAGTCCCCTGAATACTGATATATATATATATATATATATATATATATATATATATATATATATATATATATATATATATAGTGTCCCCTGAGCATTGCCAAGACTAATTCCTTAATGCAGAGCCTGGAGTAACCCTGAACCCTGATGATGAAGTAATCATCAGGTATGGCTCAAAAACAAAAAAAAAATTCCACAAAAAACCAACACACATAATGTCACAAAACATATTTATAATACTAAAGTGGAAGCAATTCAAATATGTATCAACTAATGAATAAACATGTAAAATATATTCATTCAATGACGTATTATTTGGCAATAAAAAAAGAATTAAGTGTTGATATAAATGTAACACTGATGGAAAAATAAAAATACTAATAGAAAATCAGAAACAAAAAATGACATTTAATTTAAATACAGTAAATAGACAAATCTATATATAGAAAAATAGAATAAAGTTGATTGAGATTAGAGAATGTAGGAGTATAGGGAGGGATAACAGATATGAAGATTTATTTCAGGTATGATGAAAATGTTTTAAAATTGATAATGGCGATGATTGCATAATATTGTGAAATATTAAAAACTATGAACCATGCATCTTAAATGGGTGAAATGTATAATACGTGAAGTATAACAATAAAATTGTTCCACCAAAATACTGTTCTTAACAAAGTTTCAGAGAAGAAAGACACATAGCTGTGCTCTGTAAATTAATTCACCATTTTCAGGCATTATTTTACAATTATTATTATTATATATTAATAGACATTATTATTCAATAGGCATTATTTTTATTTTGATAAAATTACTTTAATTTGTTGTGTTTAATCCCACTAAAATGAAACCTATTTACCCTAACAAGGTTATAATAAGTAGGTTCTTTGGAATATTTTTTTAAATAATTGTTATTGTGATCAAAGTGAATCACAAATCTTTCACAGTAATATTTAAGGTACATGGTGACAATGAATTAATGCCACCACCAATATGTCTTCTATCCGCTCTTGTTCAGAGCATGTATCCCATACTCTTTTTAGGAATTTTTATAAGTAAAATAAATTATGTTATTAAGCCAATAGTTACTTGATATATTTGAGTTCTAAAAGCTTGTAACAATTACAGAAAAACATATAAAAGATAGTCAACATATAAATAAATATTAAATCTACTAAGCTTTGATTCTAATTTTTTCCTAAGAAATCAATACACGGGGCCAGAGCAGTGGCACAGCAGTAGGGCTTTTGCCTTGCATGTGGCTGACCGAGGACGGACCGTTATTTGATCCCCCAGTGTCCCATATGGTTTCCCAAGCCAGAAGTGATTTCTGAGTGCAGAGCCAAGAGTAACCCCTGAGCGTCACCAGGTGTGGCCCAAAAAGGAAGGAGGGAGGGAAGGAGGGAGGGAGGGA